>JAWQEG010005258.1:0-54976 GCA_033782935.1 Petrolisthes cinctipes
GGTAAGCAGGTATAGGTAGATAGGTAAGCAGGTATAGGTAGTTAGGTAAGCAGGTATAGGTAGATAGGTAAACATGTATAGGTAGGTAGGTAAGCAAGTATAGGAAAATGGTAGGCAGGTAGGTAGATAGGTAAGCAGGTAGGCTATAGGTAAATAGGTAAGCTGATAGTAATTAGTTTTAATGATATGTCAGCAGATATATATATATATATACTGTATATGTGTGTGTTATTAGGCAGTAAAAGGTAAGATGGTAGTTATGTTGGCAGGTAAGTTTATTTATAAAAAGTTAGGTATATTCAGATAATCAGGGAGGTAATATGTTAAGTAGACAGGTACCGGTACAGGTAAGAATATTTATGAAAAGTTTAAGTACAGTACATAGGAAAAGAAGATAACTAGGAAGGTAAAATGTTTAGTTGGCAGGTAGATATATAGGTAAAATTGTAGGTATAGATAAGTAATGTGAGGAGGTAACATAGACAGTGTAATTCTACTCCAAAGTCTGAATATTCGCCACGTGAACCTCATTAATAGGGTAGTACACTTTTGGTACGTTGGAGTGCCTTGATTCCTCCAAAGTATGCCAGGAAACAGGACCAGATTAACAAAAATAATGGTGATCTGTTCCTTGGAAGAGTTTGGATGAATCAGTTGCTCCAGATTTACCAACACTGTACTACCCCCTTAAGTGGGAAGTTTTAATTGAATTTGTGGAAGTTGGTTATCGTGTCCTGGAGATGTGAAGACGACGACGACAACAACAACAACATCAGGTGTAGGTGACAGTGGTTGGCTTTTTATTTATAGTAGGTGAAGAGATTAGGCCTAGGTGACGATAGCAGACCTTATAGTACGTGGGGAGAGTAGGCCAAGGTGACGATGGTGAAGAGAGTATGCCTAGGTGACGATAGCAGACCTTATAGCAGGGTGGGTATAGTAGGCCTAGGTGACGATGGTAGGGCTTATAGTAGGTGAAGAGAGTATAGGCCAAGGTGAGGATGGCAGACTTAAGTGAGACGTTAAGCCCTTTAGGTGAAAACAGCTGACCTACTATATTATGTGACAGACATTAGCAAGCCTATATAGCAGAAGATAGCAGACCTAGGTGACGTCAACAGGTATTGTATAGCAGAAGAGGAGCAGGGCAACGGTACCAAGTGAAGTGAGTGAGAAGACCGGCCGAGTATAGATGACGGAAGGAAGCTTATATACTGTAGGTAACCCAGGCCTATGTTATAAGACCTTGGCAGACATAGATAAATACAGGAGAAGTAAGTATAGATAGGGTAAGTAAGACGGTGAATACAGATGGGGTAGTTACTTCAGGGTAAGGGTGTTGGAGAGGGGAGGTACTGTAGGTGGTTGGGGACTACATGCATGGGAGAGTAAGAAGGATAGGCCTCACAGGGTAGCAAGTAAGTCCACTTTTTCTCACTGACTGGGCGCAGAATGTATCGACTCGTGAAGGCAGGCAGTGGTGTCTTGAGGGGATAATAAACTCTTGATAAATTAGAGCGCCTTCATTCCTACAAAGTATGCCAGAAAACAGGACTAGGTTATTTATTTGTGGCCAGCCGTCTTATAATTTATTTTTCCTACTGTTTACAATAGGAAAGAGTTGCTTCAAGGTTACGTGCACACAGCCTGTGACAGCGTCAGACTCTTTTGTTAAGTATCATTAGGAATTATGTTTCAGAAATACGTCTAGGACACCATTGCCTGGCTTAAAGACTGGTGGATAAAAGGATAAACGTAATAGTAGTCAGTCGGGAGGAGTGTGTGCATAGCCTAGGCCAGGTAGCTGAGAGTGGTTAGGGGGAGGGGAGGGATATGGACAGTACACGTTGGCTGGTAATCTTACGGTCAAGTTTCCCCAACCCTTCTCTCACTCCCTTTCTTCTCATCTTTCCCTTTATTTTCTCTCTCTCTGTCTGCATATCTGTCTCTCTATATCTATGCCGGTATAGGCTATATATAGATATGTGTGTCTATATCTGTGGACGAAATGTGTGTAGGGGGATAATATATACTGTATATATAATTATACAGTATATATATATATTTTTTGTTTTTCAGTTCATACATCATACATTAAGTTGTGAAGTGGAATACATGGGCTTTAATGATAATGTAGTGGTTACCTGTGTATGTGGACAACCCAGTGATAGAAAGGTCAGATAAGAGAGAGAGAGAGAGAGAGAGAGAGAGTTGAGGTTTGGTTTGGTTTGGTTTGGTTGAGTTGGGTTGAGTCAGGCGTCATCTGGGATGCTGGTGGGAGGGGAGGGGGGGTGAGGGGGCAATCTTACCACCACTGTTCTGAGTGTTGTCAACTGGACCCCCCCTCCCTTCCTTCGACCCCGGCGGATTGAACTGAGGCCATAAAAAAATACTGAGAGCAAGGGTGATGGTGGTGGTTGGGGTCGGCGTTGTAGTGGTGTTGTTGTTGTTGTCGTCGGTGGGGTCGGGTTGGGTTGGGTTGGGTGCGGTGCGGTGCGGGAGACTGGTAAGGTTAGGTACCGTATATACCGTATAGGTGATAGCGTGGCTTTGTGTAGCCTATACCGGGACTGTACCCCCTCTTACCTCAGACACCGCCCCCCCCTCACACACACACACACACCTAGTCCACCCCGGCCGGCTGCAGTGAGTGTATTGTTCATATTGTGGAGTTTGTTATAGGATACCTTCCCCACGGCGGCCTTGTATCTATGTTGGCTTCCGGAAAGAGAAACTGGTGTGTGTGTGTGAGGTCAAGTGATGTCTGAAGTCTCGTCGTCTTCCCTCTGGTGTGTGTGTGTGTGTGTGTGAGGTCAAGTGATGTCTGAAGTCTCGTCGTCTTCCCTCTGGTGTGTGTGTGTGTGTGTGTGTGTGTGTGTGTGTGTGTGTGTGTGTGTGTGTGAGGGAGGTCAAGTGATGTCTGAAGTCTCGTCGTCTTCCCTCTATTAATACCTTATGAACGGAATAACATAGCGGCTATACAAATGACCTCCAGACACCCACCCAGTGTAGGCTTCTGGTAAAGTTTGTCAGCTTTAAACAATAAGGATATAGAAGTTAGTATTCAGGTTCGGATTTTTACATCAACTTGACCTCGTTTCAAATAGTCTATAAAGTTACTCCAGCTCTAGAAATAAAAAAAAAATATTGCATTAGACTGTTATGCTTGGCAGGTATGACTAAATAAGCAGAAGTTCACTAAAGGTTGATTAAGTAACCTATCCCATGTATGTACAGTCGGCGGCAAAAGTTCTGTCGCCTCACTTGCTTCACCGAGGCACGCAATGTTCATAGACTCGAGATTATTAGGTGTAGAAAACATGAGTATTTCTCGAGTCCATGAACACTGTGCGTCTCGGTGAAGCAGGTGAGGCTACAGGACTTCTGCCGCCGACTGTACTATCAAAGACAAAACTCGTGTCGTAAAAATTGGTGAAAATATATGATACAGGTCTAACCAAACAGAACACGAACATTACTGTGGTGTGGGACTTTCATTAAGGTTCACGAGTTATATCAAATCATCGAACAAGACAGCGACACGACTTTTGTCTCTGATAGTACTCGGCTGAATTTCATAGAAGTATATCATTAGAAGTGACGTAAAATTATTATATTATTGTGGCATCAGATGCGGTATATGTTGAATAATTGCATTTGACGTGGTTTTGACTTAATTAGTGAAAATTATTATAGTTCATGAGTAACGAAAATATTGGTCATATTTCTCAGTAACAATCTAATAAGTGTGATTTTTCGACAGTTATTAATTTTCAGTGTCAGTTGGGTACAGCGGAAACTGATAAAATCTTTCGAGGTCATAAAAAGAGATAAAAGTAAAGAAGGCTTGGTGGCGGGGATTAATTAAGTATAGTGAAGTCTATATTGAAGAGGAATCCCTTGCCGTAGGTCAGCCTGAAGGTCCTTGTTCTACACGACCTTGAATTGCCCTAATATCTGTTTCGAGTTGAGTATAAATAATGCAGATGGGTTAAAGAGGTCATATGTTGTGAGCAGCTTGAAGAGGCTTTGATAAGGACCCTGTGATGTAGTCAGAAAATTAGAGGAAAATTAGTCCTTCAAATATTGCCTCGAAACATCATCTATATGGAATGAGCGTGTTTCTTGGTATAGATAAGAGGAATAAGAAGCCACCAATTCCATAGCTTACACGATCACAGGGTCCTTAAGAGGGTAGTGCAGTGTGGGTAAATCTGGAGTAACTAATTAATCCATACTATTCCAAGCAACAGGACACCACCATTTGTTTTTAGGTTGGTCCTGTTTCCTGATCATACTTTGGAGGAATCAAGGTAGTCCAGTATATCAAAAGTGTACTCTATACCCTTAACTTCAATCTATGCCAGGCCAGGAAACGGACCAAACAATACACAGGGTACGAATTTTGTTGTACCATAGTTTGGGAGGAATCAGTAACCCTTCCTAATATACCGTAATGGCTGACAATGTTTGACACCCACAAGTACACTCGCAATCCAAAATTTGTACCCAGGGCTTGTTGAAGTTTCGAATCATTTGACATAGTAGTGAACCAACTATTACAACGCCTATCCTGTTTCATATTTGCTTGAGCTCGCTTAATACTCGATCGAGGTATTCGAAGCAAGCCAGGATACATAATTATTTTGGATTGCGAGTGTACAATACTATTATGTAACTGGAAAGACAATAGATGGAGAAACTGATATGAAATTACACCATCTTAAAACCACGTTCATAATTACCTGTTCTTCGACATATTTTGCTTGAGGTATTTCTGTGGCATACCGATAATTGAAGGTTGTTAACATGTCTGAAGAAAACGGATGCCCGGCGAGGTATTTCCCGTACCTGCCTGTGTGTGTGTGTGGGTGGTGTGTAGGGATGGGGGTAGGGTTGGGGGGGAGTAATGCCCGTTTGTTATAGTGTTTGAGAGGGAGCTAGGGGGGATGGCTACAGATGCCCTCTATATAGCCTTGTCTCAGTACAGGGAGGGTGCCTATAGAGAATGTATAGTCAGTTTCTTAGCACGTTTTGGGGAATTAATAAGCAGCCTACAGGTCGCTACCGTAATAACATTTAGTTAATTAATGGCAGCAGCGCTTGGATGAGGACAATTTTAAGGACTGTAGATTCATAATGAAAGAGGAAAGAGGTGAAGGACGAGAGGGAATAGGACAGGCAAGAGAGGAAGTGACACCGGTAATTGAGAAAACAAAATAAAAACTCTGGAGTTGGAGAGAAAAGTGATGGTTTGGTGATGAAGGAAACTGAAGCTTAGTCAGGTAAAGTAGGAGAGAGAGAGAGAGAGAGAGAGAGAGAGAGAGAGAGAGAGAGAGAGAGAGAGAGAGAGAGAGCACACAAACATAATATTATATGGTAAGAGTAAGTGAGCCAGGGAAAGTGAGGAAAGCAGGGAGGAAAACTGAGGGAAGTGAGAGGAGGTGAGGGAAGAGTTAAGAGACGCCAGGGAAAAGTAAAGAGAGGTGAGGGAGAGGAGTAGGGAGGGAGGGTGAGGGAGAGGAGTAGGGAGGGAGGGAGGGATGGGAAAGGAGGAGGAGAGACGTGGCGGCAGATGAAGGAGAGGGAAAATATATGTTTGTGAGAGAGAGAGAGAGAGAGAGAGAGAGAGAGAGAGAGAGAGAGAGAGAGAGAGAGGAATGAAATGGTAGTTAGTTGATATAATATAAGAAAAATAATAGATGAATGGAGTAACCTGGGATGGATGGATGGATGCATGAGGTGATATGTGGAATAATGGGTGGGTTTATTGTTGTTTTGGTGATTATGTGATTAGACTGATGATTATAATATGAATGCATGGATTGGCATGTGGATGAATTGAGTATGGATGGATGGATGTGTATTGGATTATTGAGTTGATGCATAGGTAGTTAAGTTAGCCTATATGGATGTATGAATAAGTGGTGGGAGGATGAAACGATGAAGTAAATGTTGGTGAATAGCTGTATGGATGGATAGTTGGTTAGATAGATAGATAGATGAAAAGGAAGGCAGGATCAGAGATGACGATGGCTAATAATGAGGTCTGGTGAGAAATTGGCTAAGACAATCTCTCATCTTTCTGTTCTACTGTATATTTACTTTTGAGTGTTTGTGTCATTGGTAATGTTTTCACGTGCTCACCTTTCACCTAGTTGGTCTTGCCCTCTGTTAAGCCTCTGATATCCTTCCTTCCTTCTTGCCTTCCTTCCTGTCTTCCTTCCTTCTTGCCTTCCTTCCTGTCTTCCTTCCTGTCCTTGTCTTCCTTCCTGTCTCCATTCTTTCCTTCTTGCCTTCCTTTCTCCCTTCCTGCCTTCCTTTCTCCCTTCCTGCCTTCCTTCCTCCCTTTCTGCCTTCCTTCCTCCCTTTCTGCCTTCCTTCCTCCCTTCCTGCCTTCCTTCCTCCCTTCCTCCCTTCCTTCCTCCCTTCCTCCCTTCCTTCCTCCCTTCCTGCCTTCCTTTCTCTCTTCCTGCCTTCCTTTCTTCCTGTCTGTCATTTCGTTGTCTCACCCACTAGCCATCCCTACCTTCCCTTGTCTGTTCATGCACTAGCACTCTCCCTCTCTCTCAACTTACTTCGTACTTCACACCCACCTTTCTCCCTCCACCCACACCTTCCTACCTCCTCCTCCACCCACACCTGTCTCTTCTTCCACCCACACCATCCTACCACCTCCACACACACCTTCCGACCTCCTCCTCCACCCACACCATCCTACCTCCTCCTTCATCCACACCATCCTACCTCCTCCACTCACACCATCCTACCTCCTCCTCCACCTACACCACCCTATCTCCTCCTCCACTCACACCATCCTACCTCCTCCTCCACTCACACCATCCTACCACCTCCTCCACCTACACCACCCTATCTCCTCCACTCACACCATCCTACCACCTCCTCCACCTACACCACCCTATCTCCTCCACACACACCATCCTACCTTTTCCTCCTCCACACACACCATCCTACCTCCTCCTCCTCCACACACACCTGTCTCGTCTTCCACCCACAACTGTCTGTCTCTCTCCTCCAATATTAGTCTCTCTTATTTCCCCACAGCAGTCTCTCCCCTCCCCTCCCCTCTCAGCCTGCCATTCCCCCTCCTCCACCCTTACCTGTCACCCACTCTCCACCCACCCACACACACACACACACACACACCCGTTGTTGTTGTTACTGCTGCTGCTACCGTTCTCTTTACCCCCACCGCTCCAGTATCCCCCTTCCCCCATCCCCCTTCCCCCATCCCCCATCAGTATGTAGAACGGGGTCAATGTTTTTGCTTGCATTGTACCAGTCCTTTCTCTTTTATCTGATATATGAAGTACAGCCACAATCAAATATCCACCGACACTTTCCTTACATCGTAGTAAATATCTTGGTAATGAAGAATAACACGTGTATGTGTATGATTTTGCAGCACCTCACAATAATAATAATTGATGGGGTTGGGTTGACGTAAGGTGTTGTGTGATTATATTTTGATATGGTATTGATTTATTTGTACGATGGAAGGAAAGTAACTGTTTGTGGTTATTTGATTGTGGCTGTACATTAATTAACAAATATCCACAGTAGGTTGAGTAGAGTCGCATTCCAAAAATTTTATCCAATCCATTTCAAAGTGTGTATCCAATCCATTCCAAATTTGTATCTAATCCATTTCAAATTTTATATCCAATCCATTTCAAATATTGTATCCAATCCTGACTGAAGTTGTGAAAGATGGAACAGGACCATAACGACCATTCTTGCCACGGTTGCACAATACATACATATTTGCATACATACATACATATTTACATACATACATACATATTTACATACATACATACATATTTACATACATACATACATATTTACATACATACATACATATTTACATACATACATACATATTTACATACATACATACATATTTACATACATACACATTTACATACATACATATTTACATACATACATATTTACATACATACATACTGTGCTTTATTTTAGTTTTCATTCTTACTTTATCGCCAACTCTCACCTTCCTGTCTTTACCACCCACACATCATCACCTCTTATGTCGTTTCTCTCTTCCCACTGTCACCTTTCACCTTCTCTCATTCTCCCTCTATGCTTTCCTACTTGTATCCTTCATTTTACACCCTGCTTAAGTTTCGTTTCCTCCCTCCTTTCCTCTGCTCTGATAGTTATTGTACCTCATTTCTTTCCTTAATTTCACACCCTCCCTCCTTCCTTCTCTTGTCTTTCCTTAATTCCACTCCCTCCTTCCTTCACTTCTTACTCCTCGTTTCTTTTAATAATATCACACCCTCCCTCCTTCCCTTCTTCCTTATTTTGTCTTTCCTTAATTCCATTCCCTTCTTACTCCTAGTTTCTTTTCTTAATATCACACCCTCCTTCCTTCCCTTCTTTCTCCTCCTCCTCTCTCCCTAATTCCACTCCCTCTTTTTTTTTTCCTTCCACTTGCAACTCCCTCCCTCCATTTTCCCTCCTTTCTCTCCCATCTTCCTCCTTTCTCTCCCACCCCATTTCTCTCCCTTTCTCTCCCTTCCACCCCCTTTCTCTCCCTTTCTCTCCCTTCCACCCCCTTTCTCTCCCACCCCCTTTCTCTCCCTTCCACCCCCTTTCTCTCCCTTTCCCCTTTCTCTCCCACCCCCCTTTCCCTCCCTTCCACTCCCTTTCCCTCCCTTCCACTCCCTTCCACTCCCTTTCCCTCCCTTACACTCGCAACTTTCTCTCCTTCCCTTCTTTTTTTTTTTCTTTCCCTTACACTCGCAACTCTCTCTCTCCCTCCCTTCTTCCTCCTTTCTCTCTCCCTCACTTCTTCCTCATTTCTCTCCTTCCCTTCATCCTCGTTTCTCCCTCCCTTCTTTTTTTTTCTTTCCCTTACACTCGCAACTCCCCCCCTCCCTCCCACGCACACCTTCCTTTTCATGTCATTACACACGGACCAACACCACTCCAACACGGCTCTGACCTCTCACCTTTTTTCCCCTGCCCGTCCCATTCATGCAATTTTCTTCTCGGTTGCTGCCAATGTTTATTTTACTCTCTGTAGTGTAACACCGGGGGGGGGGGGCAAGGGAGGGGGGAGGTGTCATCATCATCATCATCATCATCATCATCATTATCCACACAATTATTAATAAACATCTTCCTTATCTGCTGCTCCATCTCATCATCATCTTCCCCCTATTTCTTCCTATACTGTATGTCAGGTTTTTACTTCTTTTATCTTTGTCATGAACCAAGAAAATTATAGGAATATTTTTTATATATAATTAATTTCCTCGCCTCCCAGACCCGCACCTTAGCTACTCCCTCCAACCCCCTCCCTCCACCAGCACCACCAGTACCAGCACCATCCCTTGTCGCACACCTGTTTCACTCCATTTTGACTCATTGCCCTCACACTAAACCTTATCTTTCCCCACCTCCCCACACACCTTTTTCATTCCATTTTGACTCATTGCCCTCACTATAAACCTTATCTTTCCCCACCTCCCCACACACACCCGTCCTCTCATCTCTTCGTACTTCCCACATAGTTGCTTGCCCCTCATCCCTCCACACCTTCCCACACTCGTCAAAACTTTTTACAAACATTAATACCTCCTTCATCAGCCTCTCGTCCCCCCCCCCCCACCATCAGTTCTTTTACCCCACCCCCGCCTTCCCCACACCCTCCCCACCTGCAGATTTGCCCCCCTCCCATAGCTCTCAACACTCATACCATCAACCCCTCCTATCGTACACCCTCTTCACATTCTCCCAACCCCTCTATCCTATATCATCCCTCGTTAGTTTAATATTTGGTGTCTCTCTCACTGTAGTATCCATGATAGGGTAATTGATATTCATTGTTCAAGACCCAGTATAGGTTTAAAGTAAGTATATAGTCTACCGATCAGTGGGATATGTAACATTAGGCCCTACGCAAGCCCTACAGATCTGACGTGGTGTATAGGCCTGTATCCCATCCCACGAAGTATATAATTGTAATATGATAGACGCCATGTGTGTATGTGTGTGTACAGTATGTTTTTCCCGAGCCTGAGACCAACTAGTAATTATCTTCCACATGCTCACCCACACCAACCTATTTTATCCAGCCTCTTCCTTACACACACACACACACACACACACACACTTTTATTACCCCTCTCTGTAACGTAATTACCCCACGATGCATCATAGTTTAAGATCCCCACGTAATCGCATCCACGAGTTTTTCTAATCGCCAATTGGGGAGGGTCCTAATTACCCTTCATTTCCTGCATAACCTAACCTTCTGCAGCTTTGACCTCCTTTCCGATGCAGTATATAACTTGTGTAGGCCTATATAGACATGATAGACTATAACATTTTCTACACCGTGAAACTATATTCCTTAACTAAAACAGGACTTAAATTCGCCAATAACTTTACCTTCACCATCTACTACCTTTCTTTTTAAGGGGAAAGTATAGTGTTGGTAAATCTGAAGCAAATAATTCCTCCAAACTAATCCAAGCAACAGAACACCCCTATTTTTTTTCATTTGATCCTGTTTTCTGGCACACTTTGGAGGAATCAAGGCACTCCAATGTAACAAAAGTGAATTACCCCCTTAAGTATTTCATTCGTGTTTGATCCTCCCTGCACACTATAACCCCCCTTCCAGTTCAGAATATTGATTAATTCGCCAGTAACTTTCACTGCACTGTGTAACCAACAACCCCTTTCCTGTATAGGATATGTATGTAATTTATCTGAATATATTGTTATTTGTCCTATATTGATTTTGTCGTAGATATTGTCTTCACGGCACCAAGACCTGTCTGTACCATACTGTACGTCTAACACTATTATTTGTTTAGGTATGTATGTAACCTTCTCTTGGACCAGTAAGACTATTATTATGTAACATACTCAACTATGTATAGGTTTATGTGGATGGAATTTGAGGCTCTCTTAGACAGTCTAGAGAAGGCGTCACCACTCACGAGAGAGAGAGAGAGAGAGAGACGTGGAAACTATCTCTATGTGTTGGAGTGGTAAGGTCGAGTGTGTGTGTGTGTGTTTGTGTGTTGGGAAGGAGGAGGAGGATGGGGGGAGGAAGGGAGGGAGTGGTACGTTACTATGGAGACAGCTGGGAGGGGAGGGAGGAGGGATGGGTTGGTCCTAGGGAAGGGATGGGGGGACCGATTAGGTGTTTATGCCTCCCTCCCTCCCTCCCTTTCCTTTGCCGTTCTCTAGTTCTCTCTCCCTTTACATGTCTTTCGTACCTCATCTCCGTCCAACATCATCTTGCCTGGGACCATGCAATGTAGTCAGAAAATTGGAGTTATACGAGTCTTTCAAGTATTGCCACGAAACACCACCTACAGTATATAGAAGGAGCTTGTTTCGTGGCGTGGATCAGTAGGAATCAGAAGCCTCCAATTTTCTGACTACAACACAGGGTCCTTAACATTAATCTACACTGTAACATTAATCTACACAGGGACATGCACCGTAGGATTAAATCTGCATGGTAACTGATGCCTATACGTAGTCTTTAATATTTGATTAAGGCAAAAAATTAGAGATAATTCGCTTTAATCACGGTTTTCATTATAGGATTTGCAGCATGCAGTACATAATATATATATTTAAATTAATTTGTATATACCTAAATTATATAATATGTATATATACTGTTTATAACGTGTACCAAAATTTACTGTATAGCAACATAACTATCAGTATCTGAGTAGGCCTATATTATTAAGGATTAGGTATATATTACAATGTAGATATTGGTCAATCTGGAGCAACCATTTCCTCCAAACTATGGGTCGATTCCACAGTGGTATTGGTTTCTTAGCTTCCCAACCAACCACATCTGTAAGGCTTCATTATTTTCCATAAGCTGAGTATCCACATTCACAAAATCTATGAAACAGTAAGATAATGATGATCACTGTATAGTTTACTCGCCAAATTCATTAAATAATTCAGCCATAAGTCATTTACACGGCTAACATTCTTTCGTTTGCGTGCTTACAAACCACTACGAATAACTGTGGAATCGACCCTATGAGAATGAAACCAAACTACATAAAGGTAAAAATGTTCTTGTAATTTTTCGTCTCTATTATTGAGCCTGTAAATAAGGATATATTATGTATGTTATAAACCTAAAACTGACATTAACGGTTCTCATAATGTGTTTTCATTCTTTTGCAGGTATGTGTGTGTTGGTGAACCCGAGGAAAGAGGGAGGCCGTCCGTGTACGTATGTGTGTGTGTGTGTGTGTGTGTGTGTGTGTGTGTGTGTTTGGAGCGCCTCAAGGTCAATAGTTGTATCCAGTGTAATGTCAGGACCACTTTTACCCTTACCTCTGTACCACTCACTGCTTGTATGTGTGTGTGTGTGTGTGTGTGTACACTTACGCACACACCTCACAAGTTTCGAGGAGTTTACTCAAGAGGTAATTAAGAACACATGAACTTTTTTTGTGGAGGTAGTCTACACCCACGCCCAAACACAAATATTTTTTACTTTCATACACACACATATTCCCTTAAACAGACGCACTCTCTCTCTCTCTCTCTCTCTCTCTCTCTCTCTCTCTCTCTCTCTCTCTCTCTCTCTCTCTCTCTCTCTCTCTCTCTCTCTCTCTCTCTCTCTCTCTCTCTCTCTCTCTCTCTTTCACCTTCACAAAACACCACCAACAACAACAAACACAACAACATCATTATCATCATCATATACACAACATCATTATCATCATCATATACCACCTCGATCACCAACAACAACAACAAGAGAACTTACTGTATCTGTAACTAAGGTACTGTTTTTTCTACTATTATTTTTTTTCTCTCTCCAACCAACCAACAAACATACACTCCCAGCTGGCCCTGGAACCATTGTTAAAAAGCTTCGAGTAATAATTGCTTCTGATTGGTTAATTAGTGAATGGTAAATGTGATTGCTGAGGTAATAGGGGAGGAGGTTGGGAGTGTGGGAATGAGAAAGAGAAAAGGTGAGTAAAAGTACAGTAGGATAATATATAATTGTGGGAGAGGGTCGAGAGGAATGAGATTGTGAAGAATGCAGAGAGAGAGAGAGAGAGAGAGAGAGGTGTGTGTGTGTGAGGAAGAGTGTGGTGAAGGAAGATAGGCATAAATGGAAAGTGTGTATGAAAAAAGGAGAGGGGACGTGTGTTAGAGAGATGAAGGTATAAAGAGGAGTGATGTGAAGGGTCGAGTGGTTATGAGGAGAGAGATAGGTTGTGGATTGTTGAGAAAGAACGTGTGTACTGAATAAATATAGAAAGGGGGGTTAGGCTAGGTGGAGAATGTGTGTGTGTGTGCTGCTCTCAGAGATAAGCCTAGCCTCCCTCTACCACTCCCACCAACCAACCGTCCCGACCTTTCTCCCTCATTTAGTATCGGTACCTACAAGTATATCCACTACTTAACCTTCTATCAGTAATACTGTATATATTTTTTCCCGTTGCTTTTCGTACTTTAAGACCCAGACTTATTGACTCACACATGATACGTATCTTGTCTATATGTTAATTCAGTCCACCTGGTACTTCATTGTCATCTAGTATACCCTATTAAGTGCTTCGTATTTGTTTTGTAGTGAAAATATATTGTTCGGTGTTTTTCAGTCTCCGTTCGTCAATATTTATATACCTTTGTCTCGAAGTGGGTAACAACTTCGGACTATGACCGTACAATAGGCTACATAAAATTTTCACATATTCATATATAGTTGCGTGGGAGGAACTCGTGAAGAAACTAATGATGGTACAGTTGGCGGCAGAAGTCGTGTCGCTTCACTCAGTGCTTCTGGAGGGATAACATTAAGGCTAATCATTGAACAAACATATTCACCAACACAGAATTGCAATATCCAGGGAATAAATTAATAACCTTCTCTGGTTCTTCAGTTTACGAGCCTGTGAAGCTTATATTTCCATACTGTACTTCATAACTTGGCAGATGTGGCGACACGACTTTTGCCGCCGACTGTATCTGCAGCATCTATCTAATCTCTGCTCTAATAAATTGTATATGATGACTGAGTATTTAGATAAAAAATTACATATAATAATTATTGGGGAAGCAGAACTAATAATTACGAAAACGATTTTGCAGATTTTCTTCTGGTCGCTCACACCAATAACCCCTTGGTCCCCTCCTGTTGGTGTAATGTTGGCAACACTGACAACGACACCTATCATATTTCCAGTACAATATACAGTAATGTACGAAAAAAAGACTGACCCATAAATTTACCTAACCAAATACCAGACATTATATTATACTGAAAGCGACCCTTGTATGCGGAAACTAGGCCTATTATTTTTAGTGACCAAAATATCAGTAATCTTACAAGTCACAGCTGAGCAAATCAGTCCCTACCAAACAAACCACTATTGTTCATTTCCACAACTGTCTTCCTGTCCGCACCTCCCCTCCTCTCCCTTTCCCAACACACACAAGAATACATTCCTTTCCCCACTGTACTGTATACGAGTGCGGACAACTGTACTGATCAGCTTGTTTATCACTACCACGTCTGCACCACTCGTCTACCATGCAGTCAGTCACTTCCCTCGGGGTGGTTTGGCCCATATATATACCAGTAAGAAGGTCATAGGTTACAGTAGGTAATGACGTTGACACAATTACTACTGTAGCTTCGATGGTGCACTATAGACCCGCTTCTAACCAACGAATATTTTTCCACGATGTATTTACGCGAGGCTTAGAAATTGATGAAGTTATTTAAAAGAAATTAAAGGAAGAAAAACGCAGAAAAAAACCCTCTTGTGTGAAGTGGGCCTAAGAAGCAATCATACATACTACTTTTTATACCTACAGATCATAATTATATAGTCATCATCATCCAGCTCATGACCTCTCGTGTATGTGGCCCTGTATCTTATTTACCACATTATCTGCTCTATTCCCCATGTGTCTCTCTGTTGTACAGTTGCGGATACGTGAAACAGACACACCTGAAACGGGGGCCCCTCATAGAGCATAGGGTAGGATGAGATGTTGTGTGTAGAGGTGATGCGTCCTATTCTATGCTTGATAAGGGGCCCCATTTGAAGTGTGTCTGTTTCATGTGTCCCTCAACTGTACATTCACCGTCTAACATTGGCATTCGTGTACCCCACCAACTAACTCAAGTGGACAAACCAACCAGCCAGGGTCTATATATTTACCGAGGTACTTCAGTTCCCCACCCGAGATAGTGCTTTCAGATAACACAGAGAGGTAGTGTTCCCTTCTTTTGTCTTGTCATTATGTTTTGTCATGCACCGAGATATATTGACTCAAATCATCACAACACTTATCATCGTAGGCCTACCAGACCAGTTTCCATCGAGATATGAACTGTGGTATTATTTTATTTTATATAAGGAGAATAAACCAGCTTATCGCCTGTCATAAAAGAAACATCAGTTGAGGAGAACCTTTGACAGTCTTTCGCTATTGTTACTTTAAGGGGGTGCGGGAGTAGGGGACAGGCTTGGGGGGGGTGCGGGAATAGGGGGACAGGCTTGGGGTGGGTAGAAAGCCTGTCCCCTATTCCCGCACCCCTTAACCCCCCCCCCCAAGCCTGTCACCCTACTCCCGCACCCCCAAAAATCCCTCCAACCCCCCAAAACAAGGCACTCCAATGTACCAATAGTATACTACACCCTTGACCCTGGACTCCTCAGTGGTGTGTAAACTCGTCTGGCGGTAGCTTGGGTGAAGTGATTTAAGGGGAGATTTTTTTGTTGGTGCATTGGAAGGTCTCTGATTCCTCCAAACTATGCCAAGAAACAGACCCCCCTTTGGTAGTAACATTAAGGTCGTCTTGTTTCCTGGCATAGTTTGGAGGAATCAGTAGCCCTCCAAATTAGCAAATGTGGATTAAGTGATTAAGGAAACACTTTTCAAGAAGCAATTTCGCAAATATTGCTCTCTATAACTTTCTTTATTTCAAACCGTCTTATTTCTTACTAGTTATTTCTGAGAGGAATAGGGAAGAAGGTAAGGTGAACCGTTGGAGGAAACGAGGGAGGGAGGGAGAGATGAGGGGAAGTGAGAGAAACTCCTCGTGTTACCCGTCACTGGAAAATATCCGAGCTATTGTGTACAGTCGACCCTGCGCTACGGCTAAGTTTTTTTTTTTTATACCGGCACTTCAAGGTCAGGGGGTGGGAGAGGAGAGGGAAGAGGACGAGGGGAGGTGGAGTAGAGAGAGTGGGAGAGGGGTGGGGGTGACGCTGAGAAGGAGGAAGAGGATGAGATAGTAGGGAGGTGGAGTATAGAGAGTGGAGATGAGAGGGAAGAGGACGAGTGGAGGTGGAGAAGAGAGAGGAGTGGGGGTGATGCTGAAAAGGAGGAAGAGGATGAAAGAGTGGGAGAGGAGAGGGAAGAGGACGTGGGGAATGGAGAAGAGAGAGTGGGAGAGGGATGAGGGTGACGCTGAGGAGGAGGAGGAAGAGGATGAGGGAGTGGGGAGGAGAGAGAGAGGGAGAGGGGTAGGAGTGATGTTGAGGAGGATGAGGGAGTGGGAACGAGATGATAGAGAATGAGGGATTGGGAGAGTGGAATGCAGACGATGAGTGAGTGTAATGCATGAGACGCGAGAATGAAAAGGAATGGAAAAATATTAAGAAAACAGAGAGAAAGAATAGGATGGTGGAGAGCAGGTGGAGGGCAGAAGAATGTTAGGGAGAGGGTGGAAATTGAAAGAGAGGGAAGGGAACATAGGAATGAAAAACACAGAAAAGTATAATTATGAGAGAGAGGGTATGGAGAGCTGAAGGTGAGGCAGGCAGGGAAGAGAATGAACGAGGCAGGGTGGGATACTGTATATGGGGTGAGGTGGAGTGGAGGGCAGAAGTTGGTGAAGGGAGGGAGGGAGGGAAGAGGATGAATGAAACAAGAGAGGCATGAAGGAGAAAGGGAATCATGGACAGCTGCAGCAGGTCTTTGGGAAGAGGGTGATAGAAGAAGAAAGCCGGCAAGATTCCAATACTATTTATATGACTTGTTTGTATGTACCTCGTAATTTGTATACACCACATCGTCTGAAGGTTTAAGACGCCTGAGAGGACAAGAAAGACAAGAAGCGTAGATTGCAAATGTCTGGTGCCAGGAGGAAGAGTTGTGTAAGAGGCTTGAGGGACAGGAGGACACGAGGCGATGGATAGGTGGATAGCTGGGACAAAGACAAGGAAACTCAGCAAGGATATCGAGAAGGAAAATTCCTGAAAGAAATCACAAGGTCAAGAGTTTAGTAGCCACTGTAATAGTAGTAGTAGCAGCAGCTGTAGTAGTAGTAGTAGAAGCAGCTGTAGTAGAAGTAGTAGTAGTAGCGGTAGTAATTGTAGTAGTAGTTCCAGTAGTAAAAGTAGAATATATACAAGTATCCCCTTTAAGTTATTGTGTTAAGTTCTGAAAAGAATTGATGTGTACATATGTATACTGAGAATACTGTTATGCTTATGGATATACAAAGAGTTTCTGCTGTATAAGCTTCCCCATCTTTATCTATTTTTATTACAGTCCCTCCTAAAAGTACACAGTTGTCCGAAACAGCATGACAAGGCTGGCTATACATATAGAAACTTTCCGAGGTGACGGGAGATGTAGTATTCATTCATTCATTCCCACATCCATTAGGCCCCAGTTTACTGATACTTTTTCAAGACACTTTTTAAGTGTTTCTGTACACGTAACTGGAGGGGAAAAGAAAGAAACAGGTTCTGACAACTCCGTAGTAAGCACGTAGGAATGGTATTTTGTTTCTGTTTTCGTATTTCGCGGAACATGTTATGAATGGAGTGACTTTGTGTCTGCTAATGATAAGATTAGCTAATTTTTATAGTTTTTTTTTACTACCGTGTGTTTTACTACTGACCACTAAGTTGCCATTTAAACAATGGGGCTTTTCCTTCCTCTGACGCATAAACCCATCATTAATGAATTCAGAAGCTCTTGTTTATGGGTAATTAAAATCTACTTTTGCCTGGATATCAGCACTGCCTCCCTTTTGACAAGCATAATCGTCTAGTGAGAGAATATAAATTTTTTCAGCCGTTTGCTCAGGATTAAATGTGCACAAAAATAATAAATAAATTGCTCCCAAACATTACGTGTTGGACTTGATTTATTATTATTATTATTATTATTATTATTATTATTATTATTTCATACATATTATACTTTTATTTCTTACTTATTTATTGGCAAGCATGTCAGGCCAGGGTCACTCCTCTTGCCCAAGTTGAGGCGAGACGTCTTTATCTCTTCACTGACAATCGTCCATCTCTGTTTGTCTGTCTGGCTGTTTGCATTGGGCTGGAGGTGAATGATGGTGGGGGTGGTGGGTGGGATCAGCGAGTCCACGTATACAGTCGCTCCAAAAAATTCTCTGCCTGTCGGGGTGAGATGGTCGAGGTTAAATATCGAATTTGTGGTTCATTTCACCGTATAGTCGCTCCCAAAAATTCCCTGCCTATCGAGGTGGGGTGAAAGTGGTTGTATATTGATTGAGTTTGTTGTTCATTTCACCGTAATGTCGCTTCCAGAAATTCCTTGCCTATCTGTGTGGGATGCCGGTGTGGGTAGCCTACTGTTTATCCTCATCTTTTTTTTGTATATACTCACCACTAAAAGTCTTGTTGTAAATTTGTTGTATTATTAGAAAGTGTCGCAGAAGGTATAACGTTAGATCAATGTGTGTGTGTGTGTGTGGTTAAGGGACCCTGTGATATAATCAGAAAATTGGAGGTAAATGAGTCCTTCAAATATTGCCATGAAACACCACCTATATAGAAGGAGCGTGTTTCATGGCATAGTCAGGAGGAATCAGAAGCCTCCAATTCTCATACACGATCACAGGGTCCTTAAGAGTGTAACTACAGGTATTCAGTCGCGTTCACAAGTGATGTTTTTATACGTATACGTATTTTTGTTTGTTTATCTGCTGTGTTTTCTACCTACCACGATTCTCACTCGACACCAATATACATCATCACATACAGTACTTAGGTTATCCATTAGAGGTCACGAGCCAACAAGACCTCTACCTCCCAACCTACCTCCTGACAGACCTACCTCCCAACCTACCTCCTGACCTCCCAACCTCCCTCCCTCCCTACTTACCTCTCGACCTACCTCCATACTTACATCCCGACCGACCTCCCGACCGACGAACGAGACTTTTTGACAGTGATTGTACTGGTATGGATGACACGTGCATGCATATAAGGTCACCGAGGCCGGACAACTTAAAGTCAGAGGTCAGAGATGAGGTCATATACGAGTCAGTCAAAGAGGATTGACTATTCTGTGTGCAAGTTTGGGAGGTTACTGACCTTGAGTGAGTGAGTGTCAGTGTCAGGTGATAAGAGAGTGAATAGGTGAGTCTAGAATGGCATAGTGAGAGAGAGAGAGAGAGAGAGAGAGAGAGAGAGAGAGTGAGTGTGAGTGTGAGTGTGAGTGTGAGTGTGTGTGTGTGTGTGTGTGTGTGTGAGTGAGTGTCAGGTGATAAGAGAGTGAATAGTTGAGTCTAGAATGGCAGAGAGAGAGAGTGAGTCAGTGTCAGGTGATAAGTGAGTAAATAGGTGAGTCTAAAGTGGCATAGTGAGAGAGAGTGAGTGTGTGTGTGTGTGTGTGTGTGTGAGGTGACATACTGAGCATAAGTATGAGTTCAAGATGATGTAGCGAGTGTGTAAGATGGCATAGTTAGTGAGTGAGTGAGTGTAAGATGAAAGACTGTGAGTGTGTGGCTGGTTGGCTGAGGTCGAATGTTGCACCAAGGTCAGTCAGTCAGTGATGCCGGGTAACATCATCACCATAAGAACTCTCTCTCTCTCTCTCTCTCTCTCTCTCTCTCTCTCTTTTGGTGTTAATGGTTTGTTTTTCTTCACGTTTTGTCTCCTTTCTCTCTTAATATTTCCTCCATGCATTCTTCATTCTCGCATTTCTTCCACCCCTCCTCCCCATCTACCTTTCCCTCTCCCCCACCCCACCCCTCTGAATCAGTAGTCTCCTCACACATTTCTCTCCTCCCCCTCTCCTTCCCATCCCTCCCCCCTTTCTCTTCTCCCCTTTCCATCCTCCCTCCCCCCTTTCTCTTCTCCCCTTTCCATCCTCCCCTTCTTTCCCTTCCCCTTTCCATCCTCCCTCCCCTTTCTCTTCTCCCTCTCCTCCCTCTCCTCTTTCTCTCCTTCCTTTTCTTCCCTTTTCATATTTTCTACACACCGTCTTTCACTTCTTTTTTTACCTTTTCTTCACTAGTGCATTTTTTTCTCATATTTGTGTTCCATATCCCACCCCCATCCCGTCTCTCACTCATACCTACAGACAGACAGATAGACAGACATACAAATACACACAAACCTTTCTCAATTTTATTATCCTTTACTCACATCCACTCAACTCCCTTCCCGCTTACCCTTACCCTCTCCTCTGCATCTTTCTTCTCCCCCTTCCTCCTCCTCCCTTTTAACCATTTTTCTTCTCCCCTTCCTTCTCCCTTAACCATTTTTCCCGTCCACCCCTTCCTCCTACTTCCACCATTTTTACTTCCCCTCCTCCTTCCTTCTCCACCATTTTTTCCCCACTCTCACTCCCACCACCATTATTTTCCCCTCTCTCCCTTCCCCCTCCTCTTCTCTACCTACCACCACCACCAACCATTATTTCCCCCTCCCTCTCTCCCTCCCCCTCCTCCCTTCCTCCCACCACCACCATTATTTTCCCCTCCCTCTCCCTTCCTCCTCCCCACTCTCCTCCCCCTACCTACCACCACTATTTCCCGCTCCCTCTCTCCCTTCCCCCTCCCCACTCTCCTCCCCCTACCTACCTACCACCACCATTTCCCCCTCCCCCTACCTACCTACCACCACCATTTCCCCCTCCCCCTACCTACCACCACCATTCCCCCTCCCTCTCTCCCTTCCCCCTCCCCACTCTCCTCCTCCCCCTACCTACTTACTTACCTACCTACCTACCTACATACATACATACATACATACCACCACCATTTCCCCCTCCCTCTCTCCCTTCCCCCTCCCCTCTCTCCTACCTACCACGACTCGTATAGTGTACGGTAGTGTAGGGTGTCAAGGTCTTGGAAAGTTGGTTCACTCAGTCAGTCAGTCAGTCAGTGGGCGCCATTATCAAGTCCATGGTCTGATTTGTAGCTCCAGCCTCTTGTTTATTTACGTTGTGTGTGTGTGTGTGTGCGTGTGTGTGTGTGTGTGTGTGTAACGCATACGTGGCCTCTCTTATTATCAATGTAAATCTTCAGTTATCCCACATGTAGCCTACTTAGCCTACTTACCCCTTGAATATTATACGAGTTAACTAAAATAATAAAAGCGAAGTACAAGTCCATATCCGAAGTGACAAGCCTGAGGATAGGGATTATATTATTTATTAATATTTATAATTAGTACAATTATCACTATGCACACAAGAGTGACAGATGTTATGTAATCTTTTCCTATGTTTGTTTGTAATACCACGCTCTCAGGAGGGCTACTTTCTGCACTGTACCTCCTCTCTCTCTCTCTCTCTCTCTCTCTCTCTCTCTCTCTCTCTCTCTAATGTAATGGGGTCTTTTATATGTTGTCGCAATGCCACCTTGTTTGGACGGCAAGGTCTGTGTGGTTTGTGTATCCCCGTCACTGTTGAATCGTGGGTGCGTGCCTGATTACTATTTTCAAGTGATTAATATCTCTCACACACGTCTCCTTTCCATAACAACTTACACCTTCTGCATTTCCTCTAATACCTTCTCTCTGTGTGTCTGTCTGTCTGTTTGCTTTCCTTTCCCAGTATATACCTACAGTATCTGTCTGCGTCTTCAGTGTCTTTACCTGTATATCCATGTACGGTATCTATATTTATTTGTATTCACAGACCTCCTCCACCTTACCTCTGATAGAGTTGTCCCATTTTCTACATTTATCCCCTTCTTTACACGTTTGTCCTTTAGTTTCCACACCCTGGATTTGTTGTATCGATCTGATCTGCATGTACAGTCGGCGGCAAAAGTCGTGTCATCACATCTGCCAAGTCATAATACACAGTATAGAAATATAAGTTTCACAGGCTCGTAAAATGAAAAACCAGAGCAGTTTATTAATTTCCCACCTGGATATTGTAATTCTTTATGGTGAGTGTGCTGATTCCATTATTATCCTTCAAAAAACGCTGAGTGAGGCGACATAACTTTTGCCGCCGGCTATACTTCCCGTTCCTCCCTCAATTCTTGAATGTTTTGTCATAATTATCACCTTGTTATTTCCATTTTCAGTTCCCTATTCGTATTATTCCTTTTTAATATCTGTCTCTTCCCTCTCTTCTCCATATTTCACTATTTTCATTAACTCCACCACCCAGTGTTTTCCTACCGTACTCGTTTTTTCTCTTTCAATTTTTTTTTTTTTTTTTTTTTTCATTACTGTACACTTTCCCCATATATTCATTTTGGTTCCTGTTTTCCCCTCATTCTCTCACCGTAGCCTATTTCAGGATGTCTCTCGTGGGTTTATTCTTTTATTATTGTATAGGATCAGGTATGTGTTAATATGAAAGATTATTAACGAGAACAGAATGTGTGTACGTGTTTAATATACCTAGTTTGTTTCAAGGTGTATCATTTGTATACGTGTGTGTGTGTAACAGAGAGAGGTGGGAGGAATGTGTGCTTACGTGTGTTACTGTGAGTTAGAGAAAGACCAAGACGATCTGAGTGCGTGCCTAAGATGAGGTCAGTGTATGCGTGTGTGTGTGTGTGTGAACTAGGTAGAGGTGTGCATGGGTGCTCGGGTGTGCCTTGTCAGGATCGAGTCTCACTTCAGTGCATGTCGAGGTGGTTTAACTAAATTGTGTGTGTGTGTGTGTGTGTGTGTGTGTGTTCTTTTGGGAATGTTGGTGTGGGTCGTGGGTACAATTGATTAGTGGTGTGCGTCATTGCATTTACGTGTGTGTGTGTGTGTGTTTTAGAACGGTTTAGTGGCGGGCTTTTGTGCAGTGCGAGTACGTGGGGATGTATGTGCCTGCGTGTGTGTATGTGCTTGTAGTGATGTGCGTCACTGACTGTGGGTGTGGTAGGTGTGCGTGAGAGTACAGTGAGGAAGCGTAATGTGTCGTTTGTTATGGTAATGTTATGCTAATGTTGATGAGCGGCCTACATGAAAACACCAAGGCGAGAGTGGAAGGTACAGGTAGAATACAGTGTGCGGGTGAAAGGTAAGGCAGAGAGAGAGAGAGAGAGAGAGAGAGTGAGTGAGTGTAAGGCAGAGAGAGAGTGTGTGTGTGTGTGTGTGGTGTGTGTGTGGGGGTTAGGCAGAGAGAGAGAGAGAGAGAGAGAGAGAGTGTGTGTGTGTGTGTGTG
The DNA here is from genome assembly GCA_033782935.1 of Petrolisthes cinctipes. Lineage (NCBI taxonomy): Eukaryota > Metazoa > Arthropoda > Malacostraca > Decapoda > Porcellanidae > Petrolisthes > Petrolisthes cinctipes. Next base: position 23,422 of record JAWQEG010005258.1, read on the forward strand.
TGTGTGTGTTCGTTCGTTCGTTCCTCTGAGGTCGCAGCGTGTGTGCCTGAGTACCATACTTTATGTGTGTGTGTGTGTGTGTTGGAGAATATAAACAAAGAAATCTATACGTACACTACAAGCATACATATATCACACCTATAATAGTACTCTGCATTCTACCTGTGTACATTCTTGTTACACACTACTTACACGGGGTTCGTTCCATTCTCCACTGGTATTGTATCCAAGACCAATAGAATACTCTAGTCTATTGGTCTTGCCTGTTTCTGCTCATGGATTTAGACACACACTCAGTAAAAGTAAGACTAGGTTGAAAGCTGTATGCTAAAAATAATAACAAGATGTTAAAATATATTGCAGGGTAGGTGGGTGAAATGCTGTGGAGGTAGAATTCAGAACAGGTCCAGTGTGGTGTCAAATGAGTTTCACCAGCAACTAATGAGCCTTTTATAAGCTTGAAATATAATGCTAATGTTGCACTGTTAATTCTTGGTCAGAAAATTAAAGATTTTTCCCTCTGATTATCTCATTTTATGGATAAAAATATATTGTTTTTTTCGTATGATTATACGTAATTAGAATTTTCGTTTTTGGTGGTATATAGGTATAGTACATTGTTTTGTTTTTTGTGGTAAATCTAAAGCAACAAATTCCTTCATACTATTTCAAACAACAGGCCACTCTTATATTTATTCATAGGTCCTGTTTTCTTACATACTTTGGAGGAATCGAGGCACTCTAATGTACCAAATGTGCAATACCACCATAATATGCATGTGTGCCCTTACTTACATATTTGGAATTGTTTGTTTATATTATAATACATTGAAGTAGGTAACAATGAATACCATCCTCCTGCCTTGTATGTTAGTGCTATTCATGAATAATTCGTACATTTTCATCATAGATAGTAGTAGGCTTTATTTACGAGAGAGAGAGAGAGAGAGAGAGAGAGAGAGAGAGAGAGAGAGAGAGAGAGAGAGGGGGGGGGGGAAGGTGAATGAAAGTTAAACATCCGAGTATATGAAGATGAATAGAAGTGACGTGTGGGAAGACGAGGGAGGGGGAAATAGGAGAGATTGGACGAAGGGAAGGGTAAACATGGGGAACATTGGATGTAATGGGTGGTGAGTGAGGTAGGAGGAAGGGATGGAAAGTGAGGGAGGAATGGGGAGGAAGGTATAGAGGTAGGGATGAAAGGTGAGTGAGGGAGAGAGAGAGAGAGAGACAGAGAGAGGAGAGTAGGTGTGGGATGATAAAATTGTGTGAGAGAGAAGGGAAGAGAGTGAGAGAATGAGAAAGAAGAGTAGGTGTGAGAGGAATGGGGAGGGAGGGAGAGAAAGAGAGGAATGAGTGTAAGTGTTCTAAGGTGTAAAGAGAACATATTTTTGTGTTGATTAATCGGTAGGGGATACAGTATAGGAGAGAGAGAGAGAGAGAGAGAGAGAGAGAGAGAGAGAGAGAGAGAGAGGGAGGGGGGGAGGTGCAGGTGTAGCGGATGTGAGCCGAGGTTCTCCTACACAACGGAAGTGGCCCAAACTCGACCCCTCTCTCTCTCTCTCTCTCTCTCTCTCTCTCTCTCTCTCTCTCTGAACCTTTTATCTCCTCTACCCTCTATGCTTTTGTCCCGGTTCACCCAGTCCTCTGTCCTTCCTTATCAAAGCAACACGCCCAGCCATCAATCTATCTATCCTCTCCCTCTATCCAAACTCTAAATACCTCTTACCCTCCCTGTTTCTATCTTTTAAATAGAGATACAAACAGTCATCTGACCCACACAGCAACCCCAACCATCCCTTTCTTCTCCCTTTATCTAGCCATGCATACTTTCCATACTTTTAATCCTTCGTACCTTCCCTGTTTCCATGTATTGTCAGTTAAGTCATTTATCGTTCCTTCCTAACTTCTTACCCACCAAACATCCCTCTCCCTCCATTACATCCCTCATTCCCCAACTTATATTTCTCTCTTGCATTTTCTCCTTTGTTTATATCTCTTCAGCCACTCCTCGTCGTCGCTTCCTTTTTCCTCCTGTGACTCTCCTCTCATCTCCCATTTAATATTCAAAGCGTGTACTCAGCTAAAGCTACAATAGCGATAGCCCTTTCAAATTACACTTTGCACTGTACACTCGCGGTCAGAAATCGTGTCCCGATCCCCTGGCAAGATGAATCGTAAACAGCCTAGATTTGAAGATTCGAACACCGGTGCGTCTCCCTACAACACAGAGTAGTTCGAATCTTCAAAGCTCGACTAGTTGCGATTCATAGTGCCAAGGGATTAGGACACAATTTCTGACCGTGAGTGTACATATTTAACTCCTAACGTCACTTTAATTTTTATTACCTATCTTCTTATTAACAGTTACCTACTTTTCTTCCATTCTTCCATCCCTCCCCCCCTTCTCCATGTCCCTCTTCCAATCTTTTTGTTTTTCCATCCCTCATTCCCTCTCTTCTTCCCTGTTTGTATCTCCCTCACTCCCTCCCTCCTTGACTCTTATACTTGATTCACCAGTCCCTCCCTGCCAGCCTGTGGTGTATCCTCCTCCCTTCCCCCTCCTCCCCTTCCTCCCTCTGTGCTCCCCTACCCCGCCCTCCTCCCTCTGTGCTTCCCTACCCCGCCCTCCTTCCATCTCTGTCCCCTTTACCTCCCTGTCTACTACTAGCCTTCCCTCCCTCCCTCCCCCTCCAACTTGTCCTGTTCTATCCCTGTCTCCCTAATCTCTTCCCTATTCATCACTCTAGCCTTCCTATCCCTCTGTTTCTCAGCGTCCCTCTTCCTTCCTTCCTTTTATTACACTTACTCCCCTTCTCTCCTCCCTTCCTTCCTTTATTCCTTCCTTCCTTTCTTTACATTTCCCTACCCCCCTTCCCTTCCTTCCTCCCTCCCTCCCTCCCTCCCTCCCTCTCAAATCAAATATCCTCGTAAGGACCAACTGATATTTTTCTTCTTTTTCCTTTCTTTTCATTTAATTTCTTTGTATTCTTTTTTGTTAGTTATCTTGGTTCTCCGTCCGCCACCTTCCCACCCCTTCCCACCACTTCCCACCCCACCTACCTCTTCCCGAACATCCTCACTTCCCTACCCTTCCCTACCCACCTCTTCCCGTTCACCCTACCCTACCCTCCCCACCTACCTTTTCCCGAACATCCTCACTTCCCTACCCACCTCTTCCCGTTCACCCTCCCTTCCCTCCCCACCCTACCCTACCTACCTACCTCTTCCCGAACATCCTCCCTTCTCTCCCCACCCTACCCAACCCACCTCTTCCCGTTCACCCTCCCTTCTCTCCCTACCCTACCCCACCCACCTCTTCCCGTTCACCCTCCCTTCTCTCCCTACCCTACCCAACCCACCTCTTCCCGTTCACCCTCCCTTCCCTCCCCACCCTACCCTACCCCACCCACCTCTTCCCGTTCACCCTCCCTTCTCTCCCTACCCTACCTACCTACCTCTTCCCGAACATCCTCCCTTCTCTCCCTACCCTACCCAACCCACCTCTTCCCGTTCACCCTCCCTTCCCTTCCCTCCCTACCCACCTCTTCCCGTTCACCCTCCCTACCCTACCCACCTCTTCCCGTTCACCCTCCCTTCCCTTCCCTCCCTCCCATCCTTTACAACGTTCACCAGCTGCATTTCTCAATCTTCTTTCTCCTCATTTCTTCTGTCATTTACTCTCCTCCTTTCTTATTTCTTCTGTAATTTACTTTCCTTCTTTCTTCTTTCTTCTGTTATTTACTCTACTTCCTTATTTTTTCTGTTATTTACTCTCCTTTCTTATTTCTTCTGTTATTTACTTTTCTTTCTTCTGTTATTTATTCTACTTTCTTATTTCTTCTGTTATTTACTCCTTTTTTATTTCTTCTGTTATTTACTCTCCTTTCTTATTTCTTCTGTTATTTACTCCTCCTTTCTTATTTCTTCTGTCATTTACTTTCCTTCTTTCTTATTTCTTCTGTCATTTACTTTCCTTCTTTCTTATTTCTTCTGTCATTTACTTTCCTTCTTTCTTATTTCTTCTGTTATTTACTCTCCATCTTTCTTATTTCTTCTGTTATTTACTCTCCTCCTTTCTCGTTTCTTCTGTCATATACTCTCCTCTTTTCTTATTTCTTCTGTCATTTACTCTCCTCCTTTCCTTCCCCTCGCTTCAGATTCGATAACATCACGCCAGAAAACCTCCTCGAACTTAAATAAGAGAATTACTAGGAGCACTGGAATTAAACTTTTGGGAGAGTAAAAGAGAGTGAGTTACCAGGAGCACTGAAATTAAACTTTTGAGGGAGAAGTGAGATATGAATAGCCAGTATGAAAAATAATGTTGGTTGATTGAGCTCTGGAATTCGCTGACCAGTAGAGCAGGAAGTACAGAAAATGCAGTCACAGAAAAACACACCCAACTTTTTGTAATGAATGTACTGAATGTATTTAAGTTCGAGTGAAATTGTGTATAACTTATTTACACTAGAAGAAAGGGTAGGAAGAAGAGACAACATCCACTCGAGTGATTTGTGAGAGGAGGAGTGACAGGAGCGATGAAGAGATGATGAAGATTAAGAAATACCAAGAAACAGACGTGTCCCTACTTTTAGCGTTGTCCTGTTAAAGTCTAAAGAAATCCAACGTGTCCCGGTTACGTCATTCACGATCTTAGCCCACAATAATATTCGAATAGGAATAATGTGTGTGTGTTTAGTCTCTCTTTTATCGATTGGTATCTCATCTATTTCTTTATCAATATATTGTGTTGCATTCTTCTTTGCACATTTGTCCATATGCTGCAATTCCTCTATAATAAGTCATCTCTTTCTCTTGTTACCCTCCCTCACGCTGTCCTTTCGCCCTCACTCCCTTCTTTCCCGAACCATTTTATATTTATAAGTTTGTCTCCCCTTCTTGACTTTTCCAACCCTCCAACCACCCCACCTACAGCGTCCTGCCTCCCTCCTTCCCTCCCTGCCTCCCTCCTTCCCTCCCTGCCTACCGTCCTTCTTCCCTCCCTGCCTACCGTCCTCCTTCCCTCCCTGCCTACCGTCCTCCTTCCCTCTCTACTTTCCTACCTACCTTCCTACTTTCCTACCTCCCTCCTTCTCTACCTTCCTACTTGCCTTCCTCCATACTTGCCTATCTCCTTACTTAACTACATACTTTCTGACCTACCTACCTACCTATCTCATCAGAAATGAGTATTACACTGGCAAATTTTCCTCCATCCTTTTGTCAGTGTAAAGGTTCCTTCATCCGCAACCAATATTCAGAGAGCACAGGCTAGTCAAATCGTAACATCCCTCGAGGACGGACGACGAAGGAAATAACGTGCTTGTGTGACAGGCAGACAGACAAGACTCTTTATTTTTTACACACACACACACACACACACACCGTTCTTGCCATCTCTCCCAGCCAGCCAGCCACCATGAGCCTGCCAGTCCCAGTTCCCCTCCCCCTCGGCCTCCCCTCCCCTCCTTGCCTTGCCTCACGTTGCCCTTTCAGTTCAGCTAGGCTACCAACTCAGATCGCCGCTGGGGATTTATCATTATAGCACCTTTTCTTTCGTCCTCCGTCCTTCTGCTTCAGTTCAGTGTAATATGGAGCTTCACATCTTTTATTCACATACTGTATGTACCAATCTTCTACAAAGCAGGGTTGTGGAACGGAGAAAGACAAAATAATTAATATTGGCTACAGAACCAGGGTGTATCACAATATATTTACTTTTCCTTCACCCTTCGTCCTTCATCCCCAGGTCTCAATTTACATGTTCACGTACTCTGTATCTTAAAAGTTTTGTATTTTCACTTTTAGTTTGTTGATATTTAGTCGTCTTATCATTGTTTGGGCCATGGTTGTTATAGCTGCTTATAACGATGCCTATATAAATTCCTCAGTGTTCAATTACAGATACAGTATTGTAATAATTGCATAGGAGTCGTAAACATATTTTGAGCTTTTATTTATATTTTGTAATCTGGTCATGATTAGTGTGTGTGTGTGTGTGTGTGTTATCAGCAGGTGAGTGTGCGGGCCACCATGTCACACGTACCTCCCCACTCTCCCTCATTCCTTACCTCTCTCTCTCTCTCTCTCTCTCTCTCTCTCTCTCTCTCTCTCTCTCTCTGTTATATTGTTCCATTTTTCTTTCTCTCATTCCCTACTTTCTATAACCTTTTCTTTCATTCTCTACGTATTTTGTTTCCCTTCATTCTTTTCATCATTCCTATTTCTTTTGTACGATTTCTTTCCCGCATTCTTTCATTCTCTTCATAATTTCTATTTATTTTGTACGATTTCTTTCCCGCATTCCTTCATTCTATATACTCTGCCTTTCTCCTTCCTTTCTTTTTTTCCTGTTTTGTATAATTTCCCACCCTCCGACACTCTCTCTCTTTGTCTGTTTGTATCTCAGTGTCTACCAGCCTTGTTACATAATTTCTTTTCATTCCACACCTGCTCCGTGGGTCCCAAACCTAACTAACCATTCAGCAGTCAATGCTCTCCCACTTCCTCTCTTGCCAACACTAGCTAGCTACTCCATCTACCATTTCCCCTCCCCCCTCCTCCTCTACTTTTCCATTTCATCTACATCTCCCCTTTCCCTCCTGTACATTCCCACTTCATCTACATCTCCCCTTCCCCTCCTCTCCCTCCTTGTCTACTTTCCCACTTCATCTACATCTCCCCTTCCCTTCCTCTTCCTCCTCTACTTTCCCACTTCCTCTACATCTCCCCTTTTCCCCTTTCTCTACTTCCCCACTTCCCACATCCTCTACAACACCCCTTCTCTATTTTCCCACTTCCTCTACATCTCCCCTTCTCACCTTTCTCTACTTCCCCACTTCCCATTTCCTCTACATTACCTCCCCTTTTTCTCCCTCCATCTCTACTTTCCCACTTGCCAATATTGTGTATAATGTTGCATATACATCAGTGTTACGTGGAATACATGTGGCAATTGATAGTCTGGATTCAAAAGCTATTCTCAAATGTTTATAAAGGGTACGGTACTCACTTAGTGGTGCATTGGAGGGCTGATGATTCCTCCTAACTCATTATTTCTAAAAGGGAATATTTAATTGCATTGTTTAGAGGAATAACTAACTCACCCTCTAATTTCCCATTTAAAATTACCGGGGAATATATTATATGCCGTTTTTCTGAACACGAATTAATATTATAAACATTTCCACACGTATGTACAGTCGGCGGCAGAAGTCCTGTCGCCTCACCTGCTTCACCGAAAAGCAGTGTTCATTGACTCGAGAAATACGCATGTTTTCTACACCTAATAATCTCGAGTCTATGAACATTGGGTGCCTCGGTGAAGCAAGTGAGGCGACAGGACTTTTGCCGCCGACTGTACATTTCCTGGGCCTAAGTATAAAAAAAAATAATACCCATAACAGTAGAGATGATGAAAGTGCAAACCGTAGATATGGAAGAAAATATGTTTTTGTAGTAACTTGGTTTAATAAGGCGAAGGAATTGTTTGTTGTGTGTGGTTCGTTGGTGTGTGGTACTTTGGGATTGGTCCTTGTTTGTGGGCCTTCTCCTCACCCCTACCTGCCCCCCCCCCCTCCCCTAACGCTGACCAATGGCAACAAACCACTCACTCGCCTCTTACGTCATCAAGTACATGGTGCGAGATAAACATTCCATTGTTACTAAGATTATATGTGCTATTATGAAATGGTATTAACAACAACATTCTAAGACCACAAACCTTTTACTGTAAGAGCCAACTGTATTTCGCTCAACTGTAATATTAAATGTCAAAGTTTATCTTAAAAAAAAAAAAAAAATCCTGAATCCACATCCAGATCTCTCCTAAAATCTAATCAAGAATCACTTCTTGTAAGTCGCCAGAAACTTTATGAAAATGTATATTTCAAGAGTATATATATACACTGTTTGATAACTCGGTAAGATAATTGGTGAAAGTTTATGCTATATATATGTGACTTGCAATATAAACATGGATACGAGTAGGTAAGGTACCGTACCGTGCACATACTGGTTTAGGTTAAGGTATTGGTCGACTTGGCTAGTATTATGTAAATGCTTCCACGAGTATGATGAGAAACGTGATTATCTGATAGTGCATGTGAGTCACCATATTGACATCCAGTACGGTACATATACGGTACTTATACTTTACTCTTACAGTCTGATCTCGATTCATGTATAAGCCTTTCCTCTTCCCCTTCCCCCCTCCATGTTCTCCTCCTCTTTACCCATTACCATACTTTTACTGACATCATACCCTCCCTCTCCGTTCTCGATTTCATATGGTACTCTTCCTCTCTCTCTATCTCTTCCTATAGTACCCATCTTTCTCTCCACCCTGTCTCCCTCCCACTCCCTTACTTTTCTTGGCACCCCTCCCACTAATCCCTCCTCCCCCAATACCCTGACTTTGGCATTGGAGGGGATGACAGGCTTAACTCTCCCTGACTGTGAGAGGTTACTGCCTTCCTGAATATTGCCATCTATCGTTAGTCTTAATAACTATATATATAATACGCTAGCATGATGAAGGGGTGTTGATGGTCTGCTAGGCTTGAAGGGTAAAGTGAGGGAAGTCTCCTGGTGGAATATGTGATGATGTTGTAAACTCTCGACTTTGGTACAAAAACTTCCACTTGTTTCATCCATCCGCTAATTAGAAACACTTCCCTCCCACTCATTCAGGAGAGAGAGAGAGAGAGAGAGAGAGAGAGAGAGAGAGAGAGCGAGCGCAACAGTAAGAATAATGCAGTCGTATATGAGAAAGGCAGTGAATATTTTTACACCCGAATGATGACTGAATCCCACCCACCCCCCTCCCTCTACATACCGCCTAACCTGGTAGGATATCTGGGTTACAGTTTCACTCACTCACTCACTGGGTCTCGTGGAAGGAAGGAAGGGTTTCATGGTCATAATAAACCTACCTCCTCCCAGCTCATGGCACCACGCCTCGGCCACTTGCTGCATCTGGCAAGGTTCACCCCCCGCTGTATTTTTTTGTGTACGTATGGGTTGTCAGGTTAGGACCGTGCCTGTCCTGAAGGTCAACACATATGCACACCCTCACCCTCGCTCACACACACACACACACACACGCACGCACGCACGCACACGCCCATCCTCGCTCACACACACACACACACACACACACACACATTACCATACAGCCCCATTCTGTCTCCTATCTAATCAGACCATCCAACCCACGTCACGGCTCCAGAATATACCATAATATACCGCAATTAACGAAACGACACACCGCTGCTCATCATAATTACTCACACGTCACCCATCATCATAATTAAGAGAGCAAGAGTGAAAAATGCAACCATGGTAACTCTCTTAATGAATATCACTGTGTGTGTGTGTGTGTGTGTGTGTGTGTGTGTGTACTGGCCTTGTTTGGGTGTTGGTAGTAATAGTGTGGTAGTGGTGTGTATATATATTGAAGTGGGTTGTATTAAAGCTCGTCGTTGTAAGGGTAATGGTGGTGGTAGTGGTGTTTTTTTTTCTACTTCGTTTTTGTTGGTGTTGAGTTGATGGTAATGGTTGTAGTGATGGTGGAGTTGGGGGTAATGGTAGTGTTGAATGAAGTGGTGATAGTGCTGATGGTTGGCTGTTAGTAATGGGTGAGTAGCCTAAGAATAGAAGTGTTGGTTGTGTTGATCTTGGTTGTGGTATAGTAGTGGAGGGGATGGTAGTAGTGCTGGCAGTGGTATATAGTTGTTGAGTGTGTAGTGGTGGTGGTGGCAGTTGGTTGCATCGGTGTTATAGTGATTCGTCTGTAGTTTGGTGGTGATGTTGGTATAGTGTTGGAAGTATGGTGACCGTGATAGTAAAGAATGCTGGTAATTATGATTCTAGTGTGATTGATCGTGATGATGATGGTGGTGATGGTATGGTTGATATTATAATGACATTGATGTTGGTAGCTGGGACTATGGCGGTGGTGGTGATGGAAAGCAATAATTATGATGCTGATTAATTTTGGGCCTAATTATGTATGAACTAATTTATAATTTATTTTTAACTGGTATTTACATTGTCAAGTAATGTCAACGTTATTAAAAAACTGCTGAATAATACAATCTAGTACTTACTCACATGGGATTAATGGTATGGTATTATCCAAGACGTAACACTCATTTGCGTGGATTGCAATCGTTGGAGGAAGGAGAGGTTTCTTGTAACATTTGTAAATCGTCAATCATTAATCCAAGTATAAACCGTAATCATATCAGTCGTAAAAAGTTGTTGGTGTGTTTACAGAGTTTAGCCTGTGACCTTTAAGACGGCTTTCTTTCTCAAAGTTTAAGAATAATCTTGAGGCAAGACAAAAATGAAAAAGTCGTCACTGCACCAGTTGTGTATGAGTTGAGATTCGAGAGAATGGGAAGAGTTAGGTTTAGTGGGATATTGTAGTTAGTCTTGAACTTTCTCCATGTGCCCGTCTCACACTCACGTTGATTACCAAATTTCACCTGCTGGTATATATTCCGTCTAATTAACACTTTATTGAAGGTCATAAGACGAGTTAAGGATAATTAGGTAGTGGGTGTTGACAGGGTAAAAGAAGGGTTGGAGGGATTAGTAATAGGGTAAAGAGAAAGGGGAGGGACGTGTGAAGTGCTTTGTAAAGAGGTCATATGCAGCAGGGAGAAAATTTATATAAAGATAACAATTTCGATCAATATTAATGAGACCAATGCTGATTTTAAGGGGTTATATATCACATTGTTTTGGGTGGTAAATCTGAAGCAAATGATTCCTCCAAACTATTCCAGGCAACAGGATACCATTATTTTTTTCATTTGGGTCTGTTTCCTAGCTTACTTTGGAGGACTCAAGGCGCTCCAATCTATCAAACATATACTATTCCCTTATGTAACTGGAAAAAAGAAGTAAAGAATGTGATGTCAAAGTAATAAAAACATTAATTGAAGTAGTGGGTTATTGGTCACATATTGACCAAGTTAATAATAATGTCGAGAAGAAAAATAATAATAAAACGCTAGTCATTGATTGGAGATACTGGTGTGTGAGGCCTGATGTTGAAGAAATACATATTAACATAGTTGGACATGATAGAGAGTGATTAGATAAAGAATTGAAATGGGAAAGTTGATATTGATATGATAACGTGTCATTATGAGATAAAAAGGGAATAATAATAATAATAATGTTTGGGTGGAAAAACGATACGGAAGAGGAATAGAAGATAATATAAGTACGGTATATATACGAAAAGCAGAAGGGATTAGTAATGTAGATGAGGCTCGGACCAGAGGAGAATAGTACAGGATGAATGGGATAGACGGGGAGAGGGTGGGAGTAAAATGAGGGAGGAGGCGGAGGGACTGAGCGATGGTGGGTGGTGGTGGGGATGGTGATAGTAGGGAGGGAGGGAGGGGGAAGGGAGGGACGTGTATAGTTGTGTTGCCAGATAGGGCGTTTTCTGGTTATTATCGGTTGTATTCATAGTCCTTCGGGATCGGAGTTATAGGCTTCCGTACACGACCATTAGGAGGAGGAGTCATGGTATTCCTAAATTCATAGGTTGTGGTATTCCTGGGTATTTATAGGTCGTGGTATTCCTAGTCCTCTGTACATCAATGAGAAGTTTCAGTCATACTTAAAAAACTACACCTATATTTTTTTAGATGTAATGTTTAGATAACTTACTCTTCGATGAACAGACTTGATAACTCATGATGAAAACAGTCAGCTTGGAAGATGGGGTCGTAATAGCTCTGTAAGTGGTGGAATGTTTGTGTTGGCAGACGTTGAGTGGCCGTTGGAAAGTTGGGTATATAATCAGGTTCTGTTATCGTGAAAACATTGATTGTTGCTGTCGTACTCGTTGTAGATGTAATTTTCTATACGTAACTGTTCGTGATTTCAGTTGTAGAAAATTCCGGTGAAATTATAATATTACGATTATTCGTCCTCTCTCTCTCTCTCTCTCTCTCTCTCTCTCTCTCTCTCTCTCTCTCTCTCTCTCTCTCTCTCTCTCTCTCTCTCTCTCTCTCTCTCTCTCTCTCTCTCTCTCTCTCTCTCTCTCTCTCTCTCTCTCTCTCTCTCTCTCTCGTTACCTGTTGCCAGAACATTCTAGAGTTTATAATTATGTATGGTGATTGAGACCTTCACAACAGATGAACACAAACGTCATGTCCGTATTATTGTTTCGAGTTACCGGCAGGATGAAATTTGACAACAGGGCGAGGGAGGAGAGTTACAAGAGAAAAGTTACGAAAAATGGTGCTGGTAATTGATTCTAGCAGGTGCGTGGCATAGTAACAGAAAGTTGTCAGATTGATGTTGATTGTGTGTGTAGGTGGAGGGGGAAAAGGATGACAGTGGTGGTGGTGGAAGGAGAGGAGAACCGGCGGAGGTGAGGGAGAATGATGGGGCGGTGGGTGGTGGGGAGGAGAAACGGTGAAGGTTGTGGGTGGACTGGAAGGAAAGAGGGGAGAATGGGTGGTGTGATAATAGATTGGTGGAAAAAGCAGAGAAAGGGGATGGGAGGGAAGAAAAAGTTGTATGGGAGATTGGTGAAAAGGGAGAGGTAAATGAAAAGGTTAGTGTGGTAGTTTAAGTAAATGTTTGCCGGGATAGGAACAGGTGATGAAAGAAGGATGGTTTGGTGAAAGAGAAGGGAGAGGAGAGAGGTTAGTGTGGTAGAGGAAAGAGGTGGAAGGGAGAGGAGTGAGACACGAGAGGAAGGAGGGAGGAAATTGTATGTAGTTGGGTGGATGGGAGGGGAGGGAGGAGAGAGGATCGAACAGTGTGGTGGAAGGTGGGTGGAGATAGGAATGGAGAGAGGAAAAGAGCATGCATGTGATGGGGATGTAAGAGAAGGAATGAAATGGAATGGACAAACAGAAATAGAAAGAAAAGAGAATGATGAGAGAAGAGAATGAGTGTGGCATTGGTAGAAAAGAAGAGAATATGAGGAAAAGAGAATGGATCGGAAGAGCAGAATGGAATAGGATAAAATGATAGTGTAATGGAGTGAAAGGTGTAGTAGAAATTGATATGTAGGCAAATGATAAATTGTAGGGGTTAGGTGTGGATGAAATGAGGTAGGGTGGAAATATGTGACGTTTGGGGCTTGACAAAATAGGGGAAATGGGGAAATTGGTAGAAAAAATTATGCTTGAGAAAGAGAGTGTGGAAGAAAGTGAGGGAGGGAGGAGGGGAGGAGGAAAGTGAGGGAGGGAGGGAGGAGTAGAACGCGTGATGCTTCAGTGTTGCCGTATGATGATCGAAGCGTTTATTATTACTACTCTCCCTCCCCCTTCCCTTTTGCATTCCCCTTCTACCTCCCTTCCTCCCTCAAGCACATTTTCGTCAGGGCATAACCCCACTGATTTGCGCCATTGTAAATCAATGCCTAAATATACCTGAATGATATTTTAATAATGATAAAGAAAATAATAATTATAATAGTATTAATAATTGTTATTATTATTATTTTTATTATTATTGTTGTTAATATTGTTATTATTATTATTATTAAATTGTTATATATGAGAAATTAACATTGTATTTTTTACATTTCTGGTAGCCTACTGTACTACACACAGCCCACACCCCGTGGTACCACTCACCATCACCACCATCACTTACTATGACCACCATGAACCCATTAATAACCACCACTACCACCATCACCTTACCAACACTACCTCCATCACAACAACAAAATTTACTAAATAAATATTGATGCTCCAATATATATATATATATATATATATATATATATATATATATATATATATATATATATATATATATATATATATATTGGAGCATCAATATTTATTTAGTAAATTTTGTTGTGATGGAGGTAGTGTTGGTAAGGTGATGGTGGTAGTGGTGGTTATTAATGGGTTCATGGTGGTGATTGTAAGTGCGTGGTGGTGATGGTGAGTGGTACCACGGGGTGAGGGCTGTGTGTAGTACAGTACCAGAAAATCGATGAGCTTGTTGGTGAAGTTGAAGGTAGTGATGATGGTCGCGGTAATGGTGGCAGAGCAGGTTTATGTAACACAGTAGTAAGTGGAGATAATGAAAACAAACAGATTAGTTCTAATAAGTATACGGTACAGCTTTGGTTGAAGCTTTAAACAGTCCAATTCATCAACGAAGTAATTCCAATGGAGATACGGTCTCTAGGTATTCGAAGCACACATGGATACTTATTAGTGCATACTCGTGACTGTACATAAAGAAATGAAGGTAAATTGGCCTTGGTATTGGCCGAAGCGTACATTAGTAATTACAATGGATAAAGAGGCAGCTTAGCCTTAGAGTATTATATAGACTATTATTCTGATAGATGAGGAGATTATATAAAAATACAAACTAGTGGTAGCTCTGTAATGATGACAGTGTAGTAGAAGTATGGTACATAATTATAGTCTTGGTAGAGAGAATAGTTAAGGGAAGGGGTGTTAAATGTGACGTTTACAGTAATTGAGTAAGAGCCATAATGGTGGTGGGAACAGAGCTGGTGAGTATGGCTCGCCTTTTTTTTTTTAAGGTAAAAAGGAGTGGCGAGTGGTGGAGTAAATAAATATCTTGGTAGTGGTTGTGATGGTAGAAATATTTGGAGTGATGTTGAGAGTGGTGGTGGTAGTTGTATTAGACATGTCGATGATAGAAGTGGGAAAAATACCATACTTGTTGTAGTAGAAGTGATAGTGGTTGTTGTGTTGGTGGTAGTGGTTGCAAGATGTCACAAGACTCGACGTTAGGAAAATATATAAAAAAAACTAGCCTTCCTTTTACTCTCTCTGTGGTGTTTGTTGGTTGAGTACATATGAAAGAAGACCCGTCAACTTTAGTGTTGTTGGTATTCGTGCCTTCCTCATATATAAATTCTGCGATAATCTTCATTCTGGAAATGTTCAGTATACAACCACAAAATTAGACGGTTGAAATAATTATCACTTCACCCATATTGCAGATACCAAATAATACAGCCAATAGTAACGTACCATTACGTTACTAACACTACTACCAACGTTAACAGAACCACATTTCCTAGCCCAGTTTCAGTCACTATAATTAGAACCTTCATTGCAGCCATGAGCAAATTATTCCATTGCAACGAATAGAATTGTTACTACCACCTCACCACTACTACCACCACGAGGCACTAATATAAATATAAACACAGTTGCAGTCACTATAATATAACTACAGACACCATTGCAACCATTAGAATTGCTGTTACACCCACGGCATTAGCACCACTATCATCATTCCTGTCGTCCCTCCCACTCTCACCCTAACTACGTTCCACATTACATCCTCTTGCTATAAATATGTCACACTTACTGTAGGTGAGAATACATAAATACTACTACAATAATGTTAAGTTTATACTATATGACAAAAAATAACACCCAACCCATTGAAGGAACAGTTTAGTAAAATATCTAGCCTAACAGAGAGAGAGAGAGAGAGAGAGAGAGAGAGAGAGAGCAGTATTACCAGACCCCAAGAGAACCTTTGTTCAGCCAAGGGCCATACTTGGATGTAGCTTGGTAACAGTGACGCCTTGTGTGTGTGTGTGTAAACCATCATCAGTCGAATTATTAACCTCAGTATTATGATAACTGTTGCTCTTTGATATAGACTGGCTTACGATAAACTATATACTCCTCTTACGGCATCGTGAGGATTAAAGAATTTGTTAAGGTGTATCTTTGTTTAGGATTCGTGTAACGGCACCATAGTATGTTTGTATCTCTCTCTCTCTCTCTCTCTCTCTCTCTCTCTCTCTCTCTCTCTCTCTCTCGTGGTATGCAGCAAAATTGTACGCACTTGTTTTATATTTACTTGCTGGGTGAAATATAGTAGAAGAATTATTTGTTCACTTGATTGTGTGTGCGTGTGTTGGAAGGATTGCAGAGTAGAGTGAGGATATGGTAGATCACACAGGATTACTGTTTACATCATATAAAAAAAAAAAAAACGAAAGGAGAGAGACGTAGAGGGGGTGAGGATGGAGTTGGAAACTTGGAAGTGGCAGACGGTGGTGGTGGTGGTGGTGGTGGGTGAGAGTTGGTTGGGGGGAGGGGTAGGTATGTCAGTTGAGATTAGCGCTGAGTGAGTTGGCAGTTTTGATCTGTGCGTATAAAGACAGTATAATTTATATAATATTTATCAGTTAAGATTTGAATACCCAGTTAGGAAAATGATATGCATAACAGTGGGAAGGGTTGAAGAAGTGTGGGAGGAATGAAAGGCCGCAATTCTAGACAAACAAACAAACCCTCAGTGTGATGTATTTTTTGTTTGGCATATTTTGGAGACGATATACTTTCTCCTGAACTGTAGCATAAGAAAAACAAATAAAGAAAGAATAATATAAGGCCTAATTATTATACAATGAGGTTGTCTATCTACCGAAGAATATTTGGAAAAAATATTCATAACATTCTAAACAATTCAAGACAAAGAAGCTACTATCAAACTCCATAGATTAATAATGTTTATATTTCTTTCTTTCCAAGGATCCTAAAATACGGATAGGAGGGTGAACACCACATAGCTCAAGAATGTTTGGAAAAATCAGTAACCTTCCAAACAATTCCAGACAAAGAAGTTACAATCAAACCACTTATATCGGTAATATACATTTTATAATTTCAAGGATCTCAATACCAACAGGGACGAGAACACCACAAACCCGTTCCCTCTAATCATCCCTCTCTCTCACTCACTCACTCGATGGCCGTCCGTGTACGCTCCAAATTATGAGCTTTACAACCCCAGTCCCGAAGGAGTATGAAAGCCGAGGTAATACATATTGAAAGCGGTAATACACTTTTGATACATTGAAGAGCCTTGATTGCTCCAAAGTATGCCAGGAAACAGGACTAGATTAATTTAAAAGTAATGGTGTCCTGTAGTTGCTTGGAGTAGTTTGGAAGAATCGTTTGCTCCAGATTTTCCAACACTGTACTAAAACAACTTGGGATCGGCTGACGGCTTTCAACAATACTCTCACACACAGGACAGTTGTTCTTGTCGGAGGGAGAGGCTCGACATTAAAAGGGATAAAAATAAAACTTCACAACCACAGAAAACAAAACTATATAACAACTGCTTTAATTTGCACGGCATACTTAGATTAAACCCAAAACTATTTCATATTTTGTTAAAGGAAGAACACGGGTACCCTAAAATTGATTGGGAATTAGAGCCAACAATCTCGCCACCTGATAGTAATTAAGGAGCATTTAGTAAGGATGGGCAGCTTGGAGGAAGGAGGAGGAGGAGGAGGAAGGTTGGGTCGTTAGGGGAGGGAGGGAGGGAAGGAAGGAGCAAACGAGTTGGTGCTGGGAGGGAGGGAGGGTAGGAACTAAGGACGGGGAGTGGAGGACTGGAGGGTGGGTGCATGGGTGGGTGGGTGGATGGATGACTGGATTACGGGAGGGTGGTTGGGGTAGTGTGTGTGTGTGTTGGGGGGGGGGGTTATAGTGACAGGGAACTTAGGGTAGGAAAGTTCGAGGAAATAAAATCGGTTGGGGTAGTAGACTTACAATAGTTCACATGTATGGGGGAAATATTAGGAAATTGGGTCTTTATTATTTGTCAGCAGTCAGGGCCGTAAAAACACTAGATAGAACTGGAGACTTCTTTAGTTAATCAGTAGTCAATCAGGCGCTAACTCAAAAGGACTAGAGTATAATTATGAGGAAAATAACAACTCTTAATGACTGAGATGATATTTGGAAGCTCCTTAAAAGCTATTATCACAGAATCACCATAACACAACTGTAGACGCCAAGTGTGCGTTTCCCGACCCTACAAAGTGTTAAGCCCACGGCACAGAAAGGTTAGGTAAGGTAAGAGAAGGAATTTGATGTCCGGTGGGGAGTTTTGCTGTTGGGTAAGAGACGGAAATAGAATAATGAGGGGGATGTTGAGTGGTGAAGAAAGGATGAGAGAGAGAGAGAGAGAGAGAGAGAGAGAGAGAGAGAGAGAGAGAGAGGATGGTGAAATGAAGTATATAGATTTGAAATAAAAAAAGAGAGAGAGAGAGAGAGAGAGAGGATGGTGAAATGAAGTATATAGATTTGAAATGAAAAGGGGGAGAATGTACAGTGCGAGGAAGAATGAGGAAGGTAAGGGAAATGAGTGAAAGAATAAGGGGGATGGGAGGTAGGGACTGTTTGGGAAGTAAGGAGTGGAGAGGTATAAGTGAGAGCGGGACTTTAAGAGTGAGAGAGAGAGAGTGAGGAAAGGAGGGAGGCAGCGTGATGGAGGAAAGAAGCAAGGGAGACATGGAGCGAAAGAGGGAGGGAGGGAGAGAGAGAGAGAGGGAGCCTTTGTTTACCCCCCCTTTCTCCTTTCCTCCCTCCTTTCTTTCCTCCTTCCTCCCTCCCATCCATCCATCCCATCCGTCTTACATTGACTCCTTCCCTCACACTTTTACTTGCCAATCCATTGTTTATCTATAACTGTGCTATGAATCGCCTTTCTCTTCCAACTGTAACACTTATTTTTCATCTCTCTTGCAATTAAACTCCCATATATTTGCTTCAATATATTGTTCTTCGTCCTATTGTTTTTCTTTTTACAATTTCTTCGACTTTCTTGGTTTTCATATATTTCTCTCTCCATGCGTGTGCCCTTCCCATTTTACGTGATGTTTTCCCCTCCTCCCTGCCTCCCATTCCTTCCTTCCCTGAAATACTTACCTTATTGTATTCTAATTTCATCATTCTAGCTGTTATTTAATTAATGTCATGTTTATTGCTTTACAATGTCCTTTCATAAACTTTAAGTATATCATTACCAGCTATCTTCGTCTCTACCCTAGTGTGCATTTACCCATCACTTATTTTGTCTTAATCACCATAATTGTTTCCCTTGCTCTGCCTCGCTTCCCCCCCCCCCTCCTCCCCTCTCCTCTCCCTTTCCACCTCTTTGATTTTCTCTCCCTCTTCACACTGCCGGCCTCCCCTTCTACACTCACGCCTCCATCTTGTATACTCTTGCTCTCTCTTTCTTCTGTTTCCATAATTATAATTCCATTTGTCACCACTCCCTTCTACTATGTCTTGTACTCTCTCTCTCTCTCTCTCTCTCTCTCTCTCTCTCTCTCTCTCTCTCTCTCTCTCTCTCTTGACGTGACTATATTAAAGTTTTCTCCCTTCCTCACAACTTTTGCTCTGCACGCCAATGATTGTCACCCATTTTACAGTCGGCTCTGCTGAGTGTCCCTTCACACACACACACACCCACGATCCCTCTGAATATTTTAAGAGCTGCGTACGATATTCATACACACAGTTATTTTATGCATGTTCATCGTGATGCTGGAGGTTTTAGTGTGATAGTCGGAGAGAGAAAGGGTTTAATTTTGGTCAGTTTAGTTTTTTTTTCC
The DNA here is from genome assembly GCA_033782935.1 of Petrolisthes cinctipes. Taxonomy (NCBI): domain Eukaryota; kingdom Metazoa; phylum Arthropoda; class Malacostraca; order Decapoda; family Porcellanidae; genus Petrolisthes; species Petrolisthes cinctipes. The sequence continues at coordinate 42,842 of JAWQEG010005258.1, forward strand.
GCTTTTGAAATAGGAAAATATACGAAACCTTTTGACTTTTGTATCGAGCAAACCGACTGTAAACGACATATTATTATTCATCTCCAATGCTGAGTGTTGTATTTAAATGCTTGATAGACACATTATGCCCATTCATAGAAAAAAGAAAAAGAAATGAGAGAGAGTGAGTGAGGGTGGGAGGGAGGGAGGGAGAGAGGGAAGCATCTTGCGCCTGGCACCACCCAACAACCCCTTTTCCGCCCGCGAGAGTTGCCATGGGTTATAATTTTCTCTTCGTTTTATGTATACTCTATGCATAGCAAGTCATATACAGTACATCTGGTTACGTTTTATTAGATTTCATGTCAAGAGTATGTATCAAAGGAGCCTCCGTACTTTGGCTAGATGATATCACAACATCTATACACGGGTGCAACAATAGTAATTAAGGTATGTATGTGGATGATGATGATGTATCTGGATGATGATGTTGTATGTGGATGATGATGTTGTATATGGATGTTGTATTGAGACAGGAGCCGTGCACATTTCTTCACAAGTTGTTTATATGTATAGTATGTGGTGCCAGGACCAGCTATAGTGTGTACTGCCTCACTCATTTGGAATGCAAGGGAAAGGTTGGTTGGTTGGTTGAAGTGTTACCAAGGTCCGCTGCCCTAAACCATCCAATGTTCCTCCCTCCCCCCCTCAAGAAATCATTTATACAGTGTTACCAACCAGTCATTGTAGCTCAGTCACGCTTCTATTAATTAAGGGGGTATATAGCACTTTGTTTTGGGTAGTAAATGTGGAGCAAATAATGATTCCTCCAAACTATTCCAGGCAACAGGATACCATTAATTTTCTTTCTTCATCTGGGTCTGTTTCCTGATATACTTTGGAGGAATCAAGGCACTCCAATCTCCCAAAAGTATACTATCCCCTTAATAAAGACTCCAAAGGAAAAGTAAGAGAAATAAAAAATAAATTATGGTTTATATATGGTATGTAAAGTGATTGTTGGTTTTGTTTGTTGAAAAGATTTTTTTTATACTCGCGTTTTTATTTATTTATTTTTTTTGCTGGTATTGATTGGCATTTGTTTCACCTTGAAGTGTTGAGAGAGAGAGAGAGAGAGAGAGAGAGAGAGAGAGAGAGAGAGGATGAATGGTGAGGAAGATAGAAGGAATGGTGAAGGACACACACACACACACACACACAGAGTCAGTGTCAGCCACGCACATAGTTTGTAATTGACGTCAGACCTTTTTCGTATGTGTGTGTGTACTGGCATATTGGTTCCTTGTACTCCAATACTTACCCTTTATTTTATCTTATCTTGTTGGCTTGCTTTTTGTTAGTATATTTAGTGACTTGACTCCCTTCTCATCACTGTACTGTACACCTCTCATCCCTCCCTTCCTCACCCTTCACTCCCTCCCTCACCCTACACACACTCCCTCCCTCACCCTACACACACTCCCTCCCTCACCCTACACACACTCCCTCCCTCACCCTACACACACTCCCTCCCTCCCTCACCCTACACACACTCCCTCCCTCCCTCACCCTACACACACTCCCTCCCTCCCTCCCTCACCCTACATCTACCTCCCTCACCCTACATCTCCCTCCCTCCCCCTTCACTCCCTCCCTCACCCTACACACACTCCCTCCCTCCCTCACCCTACACACACTCCCTCCCTCCCTCACCCTACACACACTCCCTCCCTCCCTCACCCTACACTCCCTCCCCCTTCACTCCATTTAGGCCGGCTCTCCCTTCTCCTCCCTCCCCCTACCTACCTGCCTGCCTGCCTCTAACACTCCCTTTCGTTCACCTTCTCTCTCTCTCTCTCTCTCTCTCTCTCTCTCTCTCTCTCTCTCTCTCTCTCTCTCTCTCTCTCTCTCTCTCTTATTTTTATCACCACCGTCTTTGCTCAACATTTCTTTCTTCTTTTACGCACCGTATATATATATTTTGTTATTCAATTATTATTTCAGGTTTGTTTTTGTTTAGTTCATGTTTCTTAACCCAGTTATTTCTTTTGTTTCAATTTTCTCTCTAATTATATATATTTCTGATTTTCACTCATACGTATGTCTTTTCATTTTCCCATACACTTTTTTTTCTCTTCCCCTTCCATCTCATATTTCTTCTCTCCCAATCAGTTTTTTTTTCTTTAACGCCGATGCTTTTCATTTCCTTCCGTTTTTTATTTCCTTTCTGTGTAATTTATTTTGTTTTTCTTCCCTCCCGGCTCTTCTTTTTCTTTCTCTGGTTCTTTTCTCCCTCCCATTTCTTAATTATTTCCCACTTCTTCCTCTTTCGTTACACCCTCCTTTTTCCCTTCTCTTTCTCCCTCTTCCGTTTTCTCCTCTTTCTCCCTCTGTTTTCCTCTTCTCTTTCTCCCCTTTCCCTCCTTCTCTTTACAGTACCCTTTTTCCCTTTTCTATACATTATCCTCCCTTTTTCCCTTCTCTATACATTATCCTTTTCCCTCCTTTATACATTTCTCTCCCCTCCAATCCCCCCTTCCACCCCCCCACCCACCCCTACCCCAGAAGCAGATACCCATATGTTTGATCCCAGACGACCGTTGTCCTTGGATACTGGTCGTGTTGGGGAATATTTCCAGGGCTCCAGTTCCTCTCCTCTAACTCCGACTCCTCCTGTATTGCTGCTCCCCTCCCCTTCCTTCCTTCCCTCCTGCATCCCTATCCCTCTCCTCCCCTTCCCTCCCTCCCTCCCTCCCTCCTCTTCCTTCCTTCCTTCCTTCCTTCCTTCCCTCCCCTTCCTTCCTTCCTTCCCTCCCCTTCCTTCCTTCCTCTTCCTATCTATCCTGTCATGTAGTGCTGCATCCCTCTCCTCCCCTCCTGCATCCCTCCCCTCCCCTTCCCTCCAGTCCAGCATCTGTCCCTTCTCCCATCACCCTCTCTTCTGGCTCTCACTCCCCTCCATCAAGCCTCACTCCTCCTCCCGTTCCTTGGCCTTTCCCATTCCCGCCCTCCCATTTTCCTCTGGCCCCCATCACCCCTTCTGGCTCACCATTCCCCATCCCTAGCTACCCTGACACTCGAGTATTCCTTTCCCTACCCTCCCTTTCACTCCCTCCTGGCTCTCCTCCTCTCCCCCTCACGTGTATACCCCCTTTTTATTAGATTGAAAACATGATTTTTTTGGGCTGCCGTATTTATACCTATTAACCCATCCCGTTCGACGCAGTAAAGAACGAGGGTCGAGAGGTACCTGTTAACGGGTCGATTTCGCAACACACACACACACACACACACACACACACACACACACACACACACACACACACACACACACACACATACTGAAAATGGTATAATGTGCAGACTAAACATATAACCAGAGGCACAACGATCGATTTCATTGCTCACTTAAACAAACATACACACAACCTTGAACAGTTTGCCTACCTTAGTTACACAACAGTTATTTAGAGGAACATACTTTCGGCAAATTAAATCTCGCAATTCCACCAGACTACACCAAAAACACACACACAGCATAGGTAGTCTTGTTTCATTCCACATCACGGAGGAATCAGTAACCTTCTAAGTATGCCATCAAAATTTGTATCACCCCCTTAAGGTGGTAATTCTTTTTTGGTACATTGGAGTGCCTTGATTCCTCCAAAGTATTCTAGGAAACAGAACCAGAAGAGCAAAAATAATGGTGTTCTGTTGTTTGGAATAGTTTGGAGGCTTCAGTTGCTCCAGAATTACCAACACAAAACTTCCCCCTTAATTAAGGACCCTGTGATCGTTTATGAGTCTCGGTGGCTTCTGATTCCTCCCAACCATGCCACGAAACAAGCTTCTTCAATACAAGTGGTGTTTCGTGGCAGTGTTTGAAGGACTCTCTAATAATTATCCTCCAATTTTCAAACTACATCACTAGGTCCCTTAATACCAGTGGCTATCATGGCACACCCCCACACTTGTGTAACCATGACCTATCACCTTTGTTGCCTCACTACGTAACCCTGACCAGTCATAGCCAGTCACACAGTCAGCACCAAGCCTCCTCTCACCACTTTAATGTTAGTAATAATAATAATAATAATAATAATAATAATAATAGATCACCGATGTCAATAATAACAACGGATACTACTGCATTATTAATACAGTACTATCTCTACTACTACTACTAGGCTTACTACTACTAGCATATAGTCACAATTACTATCCTCTCACCGGCCAATACTGACTGGTACTTATTCTATCTCCATGGAGTCATCAAAGTAGGAGATCAATACTGTACTACTACTATTATATACAACAACTGTACTACTGCTATCACTCCAACCAATCTCTCTGTGTGTGTGTGCATCAGTACAATAATGTTATCAGCACCCACCACTATATTATCACCATTTATCACCGTCCACTAAGTATTTATCACCACATCACTCACCATTCGCCACTACTAACGTTACATCATTTTTTCAACCAATTTCACTCAGCATTAATACTACTACTACCACCTACTACTACTATTACCACCATCGTATATCACTACCACCATGTATCATCACCACTACTACAAACAAAACCACCATTCATCATCACTACCAAGAGAGAGAGAGAGAGAGAGAGAGAGAGAGAGAGAGAGAGAGGCAGGCAGACGTGGGGAGTTTGGTGACGCCTCTATATCTCTCTCTCTCTCTCTCTCTCTCTCTCTCTCTCTCTCAGCCTACTACTGAGAAGGGAGAAAGCGCATGAGGGTGTAGCAGTAGGCATGCAAGCAAACAGGTAGGTAGGTAGGTAAGCAGGTAAGCAGACAGACAGGTAGACAGACGCCGATAGAAAAGACGACGTCACGAAGAGGGTAGATGACGGTAAACATTGAGAAAGTAAGAAAACACCCGTGGGAAATAATTGCTTAGTGGTGGAAGGGACAGTGTGTATATATTTATAGATCTGGCATGATGGACTCCTCTACATCATTTCCTTGGTTATCCCTCTTTTCAATCGTCAATATTTTATGTAATTTAGATTCATGGTTTGTCCTGTGAGTCTTTGGAAACTGGTTGAAGGTAGAAGGATGCCAAAAGATTGACCAGGGGACGGAGGAATATTATATGTAGGCGTATCAAGGGCGGCGGGAGACAGGACAACAGGACAACACGACCACCACATGACGACGGGTACCTAAATAACTGGAACGTAGACTGGTAAAGAACGACGTATGGTGAAGACTGGTTTGTGGGCGGAGAGAGAGAGAGAGAGAGAGAGAGAGGGAGAGGTGAGTGAATGAGTGTGTGTTGGAGAAAGGATGAACAGTTTGTACGGAAGGACTGGGTGGAGAGAGAAGAGAGCAAGCAGGTGGGTGGGAGGATGTGGAGGGAGTGAGTGAGTGGGTTTAGGGAAGGTCGTGATGAGAGGTAGGCTCTGGTCGGCGGGTGGGGGGAGGGGGGGGGGACGTGCTCAGTGCTAGAGTAAGGGAAAAGAATATGAAGGGTGAGTGAGAGCTGTGTGTATGAGAGTATAGAAGAGGGGTTGAGGCAGGAAAGAATGAAGGCAAGAGAAAAACAATACAGGACTAGCTAGAACCGGTGAGAAACTACATGGGGAGTAGAAAAGGTAAAGAAATAGGAGTGAGGAGAGAAGAGGAACTGGGGGAGGGGATGAAAGAGTGCATGGAAGTAGTGAAACAAGAAGAGAAGCTGAGGGAGGGGAGAGAAGAAGGGGTGAGAGAGGGAATAGAATGTGTAGTGGGACAAAAAGAAAAGATGAGAGAGAGGGGACAGAAAGAAGGGGTGAGAGGGAATAGGAGTAGTGAGACAAAAAGAGAATTTGAGGGATGGGAAGATGGAAGAATGAGTGAGAGGGAATAGAAGGAGTGAGACAAAAAGAGAAGTTGAGGGAGGGAATGAGTGAGTGAAGAAGAGAATTTGAGGTTGGGGGGGGGGGAAGAAGGGGTGAGGCAGGAGTAAGTAGCCTTGGTGTAACAGAAGGAGGGACTATTATAAGAGTTGGTTGGTGCAGGTGTAGGAGGAAGTAAGGCACAAGTTGATAGTACAAGATAGGCAGGCCACTATAATGAAAAATGAGATAGAAGTGAAGGGTAGACTTAAAAATAGGAGAAGGGGAGAGAGGAAGGAAGGAAGGATGGCAGGCAAGTGGAGGTATGTATGTACAGTACCGGACATATGAAACAGGCACGCTTACAACGGGCACCTCATTGAGTATTATAGTGCCTAGGCCTATAGGGAATAATTATAGGACAGGTCAGTCACTACACATTTCATCTCATCTTAATTATTATGCTTGATGATGATGCGATAGGGAGGGGCGTTTCATGTGTGTGTGTGTCTGTCTGTTTCATGTGTCTACAACTGTACGTAATGGGTCAGAGGTATAACAACAGAGTGAAGGAAAACTATTGGAGCTCCCAAACAGTGTCATGAGAAGCAGGATTGAGGTGAGGTGAGACAGACAGAGAGGCAGGCAGGCAGGCAGGCAGGCGTCTGTTTCGTGGCATTGTTTGCTGGAATCGCAAACCGTAAGTCCTCAGTAAACACCAAACTTCCTTCACTTACTATTACACTTTTTACTTCACCCTCCCAATTTGAACTGTTGCAAGATGCCACCAGATTTACAATTTACAAAGTTTATTTTAATTTACGTACAGAGATTATTAACAGTGGAAAAAAATTATTGTTAGTTGGAGATTACTGAAGCCTCTAAACTGTACCACAAAACTTAATTAAGCAGAATTATAATGGAAGGCAGGATGCAGGAGTATGAGGGAGGAGTGGGGGGGGGGGGTAGGCGTTCACGGTTGACTGTCGTTGGTGTGGTGGGGGTGGGGGGGATCATAGGCTCACCCTCTCCCCTCACCTCCGTCTCTTTCCTTCATCCTGTTTCGTCGTCCCCTACCCCTCTTCCCACTCACTCTCCTCTTTTCCAGTTTCATTATCATATAGTTAATTTAGTCTATGATGGTCTCTCTCTCTCTCTCTCTCTCTCTCTCTCTCTCTCTCTCTCTCTCTCTCGGGGCGTCACAAACACTTTCTCCATTCACAAAAAAAGTCTATGAAAGTGTTTATGCTTGCCAAATATCACCATTCATAATCATACCTAGGCTGATTGGCAGACACTGGCTACTCAAATATATTTTAACCTTGGCCCGGGTTTTCAGGTAGCCTTCCTTCCTCTCTCTCATCCTTACTTCCTCTCCCTTGATCCATCTCTCTCTCTCTCTCTCTGTAATACTTTCCTCTCTCCCGGCTCTCTTCCTCCCCTCTCCCTCCCTGCTCTCTCCTCCCTCCCCTCTCCCTTCTGGCTCTCTCTTCCCTCCCCCTCTCCCTTCTGGTTCTCGCCTCCTCCCTCCCTGTCCACTCCTTCATGCCTCTAACCACGACTCCCCGCCCCCTCCCCATGCCTGCCTCCTACCTGCGCTGGCTTTAATACCTCTCTCTCTCTCTCTCTCTCTCTCTCTCTCTCTCTCTCTCCGTGTCAGTGAAAACCAACAAAGATATTATCATCAAGATAACTTTATTTTGGGTTATGCTTTATTCTCAGTCAGTCTATGAATATGTTTGTTTGTCTTGTCTGTTTTTGTCTCTTCTATCATCTCATTGTTTTGTTTGTATTGTTTCCACATCCATTCACGCTCCCTTCCTGTTTTTCTCTGTCTGTTTGCCTCTCCTGTTTCTGTCTCTGTCTGTCTCTTTACTCATTTTTTTTTCTGTTCACTCACTCACTACTTTCTCTGATCAAACCTCCATGCCGTTCGTGTCGCACCTCGTTCAGTGCTTTCTCCTCTCCTCATGCAGTTCCTGATTACAGACAGTCTCTTTCACACAACGTCAGGTTATGTACACTAAAGAGGGGGGGGGGGGGTTGTTATTGTCGCTTTTTTTTTTTTTTTTTTATCTGTTACACGCGTGCAGGCTAAGTACAACAGACAGACAATGAAACAAACAAACACACACATGCTGTTCTTCATGTGTTCTTTACTTGCTGTTCTTCATGTGTTCTTCATGTGTTCTTTATTTGCTGTTATTCATGTATTCTTTACTTGCTGTTTTTCATGTGTTCTTTACTTGCAGTTCTTCACTTGTTTGTGTTTCGTTTGGGGAAAATGTATACGAGTTTCAGATTGTTGTCCACGTGTGTTGTTTGTCATCGCTGCTATACACAGGGTCGATTCCACAGTGGTATTTGTTTGTTAGCTTCCTAACCAACCACGCTTGTAAGGCTTCATTATTATCCAAAAGCTGAGTATCCTCATTCACAAAATGTATCAAACAGTTAGGTAATGATGATCACTGCATAGTATACTCGCCAAATTCATTATATAAATAATTCAGCCATAAGCCATTTACACGGCTAAAATTCTTTCATTTGCGTGCTTACAAATCACTACCAACGACTGTGGAATCAACTCCCAGTGTGGAAAACGGCGTAGATATCTTTGTACTGTACCTTATTTCATCCTTGTGTTGATTGTCTTGTACACCATTTTTGTTTGTCTTGATCATTAGTATTAAATCTGTTCCTTATTTCTTTTCTGTCTTTTCTGTCTTCTGTATTTCATTATTGTCTTGAGCAGGCCTTGGTCTTGACGTCATAATTAATCTGTTCTTTACTTCATCCTTGTCTTGGCTGTCCTTTATTCCATTACTTTCTTTAGGGGATAGTATACTTTTGGTACATTGGAGTCCCTTGATACCTCCAAATTATGCCAGGAAACAGGACCAGAATAACAAAAATATAATGGTGGTCTGTTGCTGTGAATAGTTTAGAGGAATCATTATGCCAGGAAACAGGACCAGAATAACAAAAATAATGGTGGTCTGTTGCTGTGAATAGTTTGGAGGAATCATCTCCCAAAATGCCAAAATTATACCCTCCCCGTAAGGATATATATACATGATTTATTCCCTATCCCATCCTCTCTGTCTCGTCTTCCTTGTCTCCTCCTCCTCCTCACTGTCTTCCCTCTGCTTGGTGATATTGTGTTGTTAGCCCACGGGTGTGTGTGTGTGTGTCTGCCTGCCTGCTCTACCTCTCCCCTCCTCCCCTTTTATTTTTTTTTTCTGCTCCCTCTCTCACTCTCCATTTCACTCTCTCCCATTTCTCCAACTCCCCCTTTACATACTATATACGTTGTTTGTTGTACTGAGGTTCATTGTTTATCTCTTTTATTCCTCTGTTTACTCCTTTGTTTTCTTTTTCACCCATTCTACCATATCCACATCTTTTCTGACATCCACCCATTTTATCCATCCGCCCACTCACTCACTCCTCCACCCACCCTACCATTCCATCCTTCCTCCCTCACTCACTCCTCCACCTACCCTACTATTCCATCCTCTCTTCCACCCCTCCTCCCTCCCATTCCATCCTCTCTTCCACCCCTCCTCCCTCCACCTACCTTACCATTCCATTCTCTCCCACCCCTCCTCCCTCCCTCCACCCACTCAGCTGTTCGACCCTTCCCCCCCCCCCTCCACCATCCGGTTTGCCTTGGGGTGGATGAGGTGTGGGGGAGGGGAGGGAGGAGTAGAGTTCGTTAGGGGGATAGGAGTCAGAGCTAGGCCAGGCAGTGATAGTAGTAGTAGTAGGTAGGGAAGGTTGAGCAAATTAGGAGATGATGGTGAGGAGAAGGAAATGAAGGTGAAGATTGTGGTGGAGAGGAAATGAAGGTGGAGCTCTTGTGGTGTTGATGTTGCTGTTAGTGTTGATGGTGATGTTTGTGGAGATGGTGTTGATGTAGACAGTGGTATTGGTAGTGATGGTGGTGATATTGGTAATGGTGCTTGTGGTGGAGTTCGTGGTGGTGGTGGTGGTGGTGTTGGTAATGGTGCTTAATAATAATAATATACGATTTATTGAATAATAGCATCTGTTAAGCTGAAAATTTACATATTACACTAAAACATTATTGGTAAAAATGAGAATGAAACAATTACACATGATTACATATAAGAGATAAGAGTAAATACATATTTAAACAAAGAAAATCACAGAAAAACTTACTTATGGTGGAGTTCGTGGTGGTGGTGGTGGTGGTGATGGTGGTGATGGTGGAGTTGGTGGTGATGTAAACAATGGTGACGGTGGTTATGGTGGTGGTGGTGGTGGTGGTGGTGATGGTGTAGTTGTCTGAAAATAGAGGATGATGAAGTGGAGGAGTGAAGGATGGGTGGATGATAATGGATAAGTGGACTGTTTGGTGGCTAGTCAAGATATATTTGGTGGGAAAGTGGTCAGGTGGATGGGTGGGTGAGTGGGGAGGATTAGTAGTAGAAGTGGGTGAGGAGGATGAGTGGTGGGTGAGTGGGTGCATGGGGAGGATAAGTAATAGTGGGTGTGTGTGGAGGAGGATGAGTGGTGTGGGAGTGGGTACATTGAGGAGGGTTAGTAATAGTGGGTGTGGGTAGAAATGGGTGGGTGGGGGATGTTGAGTAGTGGGTGGTAAAATAGGTGGTGGGCGGGGGCTTTGATAGTGAATGGGTCGATTGGTGGTAGGCGACGTGGGTGGGTTGGATAGGTAGGTGGGCGTGGTGGGTGGATGTTGAATTAGAGGGGTGGGCGTGGTGTGTGTGTGTGTGGGTGGGTGTTGGACGAGAGAGGAGGGCGTGGTGTGGGTGTGTGGGTGGAGAGAGGAGGACGTGTGGGAGTGAAGGTGATGAAGATAGTGGGTGACTCATGTATAATCATTGTTTATATACTCTTTTTTAATTACTTTAGCCAGCTGGACTCATTGGTATACAGTACTGTAAGGCATGAGTAGGGGGAAGGAGGAAGAGGAAGAAGGGGATAGTGGATGAGAGGAAATGGAAAAAAAGGGAGGAGGAGGAGGAAGAAGGGGACAGTGGATGAGAGGAGAGAGAGAGAGAGAGAGGGAAGGAGGAGGAGGAGGAGGAGGAGTAAGGGGACAGTGGATGAGAGGAAATGGAAAAAAAGGGAGGAGGAGGAGGAAGAAGGGGATAGTGGATGGGAGGGAGAGGGAGGGAGGGATGAGGATGGAGGAAGAAGGGGATAGTGGAAGAGAGGAAATGGGAGAAAGGGAGGGAGGGAGGAAGAAGGGGATAGTGGATGAGAGGAAATGGGAGAAAGGGAGGGAGAGAGGGATGAGGATGAGGAGCAAGAAGGGGACAGTGGATGAGAGGGAATGGGAGAAAGGGAGGGAGGAGGAGAAAGAAGGGGATAGTGGATGAGAGAGAGAGAGAGAGAGAGAGAGAGAGAGAGAGAGGGAGAGGGAAGGAAGGAGGAGAGAGAGGGAGGGAGGGAGGGAGAGAATAATTCCGACTCCCTCCATTTTGTTTCCTACTTGCGCCATTCTCTCCTCCCTTCCCTTCTCTTCCCGCTCGCTCTTTCCTTTCTCTTCTCTTCTCTTCTCTTCTCTTCTCTTCTACACACTCTCTCTCTATTCTTCTACTCTCTCTCTATCCTTTCTCTATTCTTCTACTCTCTCTATCCTTTCTCTATTCTTCTACTCTCTATCCTTTCTCTTTTCTTCTACTCTCTCTCTTTCTCTATCCTTTCTAATCTACTCTTCTCTCAGTCCTCTCTCTTTCTCTTCTGATTTTTCCTCTCCTCATCTCTTCCTCTCCCAATTATCCTGAGTTTTCATTTATTATCATTTCTTCCCCTTTCCCTATTCCTTTACTGTCCTTTCCTTTCCTTCCTTTTTGTCTTCATTCCGTCACCCCATTCCCTCTATTCTTATTCATCAGTGTTCCCCTTCTTTTCTTTCCTCACTCCTTCCCCTCTCCCTTCCTACCTCTCCCTCTCCTCGGACCTTCCTTCCTTCCTTCCTACCCCTCCCTCTCCCACCCTATAGTCTCTCTCCGTCCTTGCTTCAACCTTATCATATCAACACACACCACACACATTCATCCTGCACTTCCGACTCATCATTGATCTCCCAAGACTCATCATCACCACTCATGTCTCACAATCACTCCCAACTCATTATCAGTACTACCTCCCGACTCATCATCATCATCATCATAATATATTAGACTCCCAACTTACCCTTCAGTGACTCACGACGCGCTAATTCCTATACGCTAGAGTGACTCACATTAAAATCTGACTCAACTCACGATCACTGACTCACCGTTATTTATCGTGCCTCTGCTGCATGGGCCCGGTATAAAG
>JAWQEG010005259.1:0-20158 GCA_033782935.1 Petrolisthes cinctipes
CGTACAGGAAGCCTTATAGATTGGCCCAAGAGCTATACAACAACCTCCTTGGATTGGCCACATGACGGGGTAAAATAGGTCCCCCGTGTGATACTTGCACTTTCCTCTTTCCCTGTGTTATTGAGAGGTCCCCACTGGGGTGACTCTCCTCTTGTTCCTTTTATTTATTTTTATATTTATTTATTTGTTTTTACTTTTTTTATTTTGCCAGTTTTAGTGAGTGTTATAATGGTTTCTTTTATTCACGTTGGTAGGAGTACTAAACTTTTTTTTTTTTTTTTTTTTTTTTTTTTTTTTTTTTTTTTTACAGATCCCCCTTTAAAGTAACATTATAGTTTCGTTTATTTTCTGGCATGGCTTGGAGAAATCACAAACTTTCCCATTCGCCAAAAAGAGAATCTCCCCTTAATAAATGACCCTGTGTTTGGGACCTGGTGGCTTCTGATTCCTCCTGACAACACCATGAAACAAGCTCCTTCCATACAGGTGGTGTTTCGTGGCTTATTTGAAGAACTCACTTACCTCCAATATTTTGCATGCCTACATCAAGGGGGTACTTAAAGAACTGTATACACATTTTTACACATTCGAGGTACCGTATCTATACTTTCATATTTACAAGCATTACATATATATTAGGATTTCAAATTAACAAACAACAATTTTGAGCGACAGTACAAACACCCGAAGAAATATGTTGAAGAAAACCTTACTTAAGAACCCTGTAAACGTGTATGAGAATTGGATGCTTCTTCTGATTCCTCCTGACTATGCCACGAAACAAGCTCCTTCCATATGGGTGGTGTTTCGTGGCTATATTTGAAGAACCCACTTACCTCACAATTTCCTGACTACATCACATCACATGCAGGGTCCCTTAAAGCCGCGTGCAGGGAAGCCAAGGAAACCAAGATGACTGCAATGTTCCTTCCCCTGCAGTCTTGAATCATAAGAAAATATAAGTCGGGAGAAATTAGAAGATCACAAGCAACTACAACTACAACAACAACAACGGGCTCTGAGTCGGAAGGATATCTCATCTTTCAAGGATTTTGTTCGTACTTTTATCTCCGGCTTTGAGTTGAGTTTCCAGGTTTGTTTACACTCCTTTAGACTATGTGAATTTCAGCGACATACACACACACACACACACACACACACACACACACACACACACACACACACACACACACACACACACACACACACACACACACACACACACACCTCTCTCTCTCTCTCTCTCTCTCTCTCTCTCTCTCTCTCTCTCTCTCTCTCTCCTCTCTCTCTCTCTCTCACTCTCTCTCCTCTCTCTCTCTCTCTCTCTCTCTCTCTCTCTCCTCTCTCTCTCTCTCTCTCTCTCTCTCTCTCTCCTCTCTCTCTCTCTCTTGTTACATTGGAGTGCCTTGAATCCTCCAAAGTATGCCAGGAAACAGGACCCGATGAACAAAAATAATTAAGTTTTGTTGTTGCTTGGAATAATTTGGAGGAATCAGTTGCTTCACATTTACCAAAACTGTACTTCCCCATTTAATTAAGCTATTGAAACGAGAGATACATACATACATACATACAAAAATCAGGCTTGAAGTTTGTATGAAATATTTCGCTTTACATAATTATATATATTTATTTAGGACTGAGGATGAGGTATTTATTTATATGGTGATTAAAGTTAACTATCATGTTTACCCATTAAAAGTCAAATTGGAAAAGTAAGAGGGAAGAAAAAAGGAAGAAAAAGAGAAAAATAAAGGAGGAGAAAGAGGAAGACAAAAATATGAGGAAGATGAGAAAGAAGAAGAGAATGAAGAAGATGACGAAAAAGAGAAAGAAATAGAAGAGGAGGAGGAGGAAAGGGGAGAAGAGGAAGGGTGACGAAGAAGAGAAAGAAATAGAAGAGGAGGAGGAGGAAAGGGGAGAAGAGGAAGGGTGACGAAGAAGAGAAAGAAACAGAAGAGGAGGAGGAGGAGGAGGAGGAAAGGGGAGAAGAGGAAGGGTGACGAAGAAGAGAAAGAAATAGAAGAGGAGGAGGATGAGGAAAGGGGAGAAGAGGAAGGGGGTCATAATTATTGGGTTACGATGAGTTGGGGTATAGTTGAATAGATGTACAGTCACGATCCAAAGTTTCGCCACCCCATTGAATGTCAGGAAGGAAGGAAGGAAGGCGAAGTCAGAGTTAATTAAGAGTGTTGTAAAGTGTTGGTAAATCTGGAGCAAGTGATTCCTCCAAACATGTCCAAGCAACAGGTCACCATTATTATTTCGTTAATTTGGTCCTGTTTACTGGCATACTTTGGAGGAATCAAAGTATACCATCCCCTTAAAGGTGTATGAGAATTGGAGGCTTTTGATTCCTCCTGACTATGCCACGAAACACGCTCCTTCCCCATAGGTGGTGTTTCGTGGCAATATTTGAAGGACTCGCTTACCTCCAATTTTCTGACTATATAAACTGGGTCCCTTAAGGGGGTATTCTCTTTTTGGTATACTGGAGGTCAACTGAATCCTCCAAACCGTGCCATGAAACAGAGCCCCTATTTCTTGTATCACTGTATTGGGGGGATCATGAAGTAACCCTCTAATTTGTCAAAAAAGAAGTTCTGCTCTTAAGGGGATATTAATTTTGTTGGTAAATTGGAAGGTCTCTGATTCCTCCAAACTTGATTCCTCTGATTCCTCCAAACTATGGCACAAAACAGATCCCTCTTATAGTACCATTGAGGGCTTTTGTCTTCTGGTATAAATAGGAGGAATCAGGTGCAATCCAATTCACCAACAAGAGACTCTCCCTTTTTTCCTCTGACTTCGCCTCTCCTGTCATTCAAAGGGGTTGGTTGCATGGCGAAACTTTTTGGTTAGTGCCTGTACATACGAGAGGAGGTTGGCTTGTTCCCTCACCATCATGGGAAGTATTCATTGAGGGAAGGAGTGTTTTAGGATGTGTGTGGATTGGGGTATGGGGCTGTGACGGTGATAAAGGAGCAGTGGTCTAGTGATAGGGACAGTAGCAGTGAAAGTAATAGTAGTAGTAGAGATAGTAGTAGTAGTTGCAGTTTTTGTAGTTGTAGTAGTTGTTGTTGTTGTTGTTGTAGTGGTAGTGGTAGTGGTAGTGATAGTGATAGTAGTAGAAGTAGTAGTAGTGGTAGTGATAGTAGTAGTAGTAGTAGTAGTAGTAGTAGTAGTAGTAGTAGCAGTTGTTGTTGTTGTTGTTGTTGTTGTTGTTGTAGTAGTAGTAGTAGTAGTAGTAGTAGTAGTAGTAGTAGTAGTAGTAGTAGTAGTAGTAGTAATACTGTAATGATGACAATGGAAGTATCTCATCACATTAATTCTTTTCCTCTTAATTCATTCTCAGTCACTGGGGAGTTAATTATTCATACGTCGTCTTTATTTACATTTTTTAATCCTGTAAATCATGTTTTTTCATTTATATCCCTCCGTCTCTTCGGGATTCTGTGTTCTCAGTGTCAACATGGAGTTATTAATCACCTTTATTTAAGTTCTTTATTACTCTATCTGTGAGTGTTACTGATTTATGGTTTAATTTACTCACTCTCTTACCGCCTTATTCATTAGTTGTTTACTTGGTGTTGGTCTCTCTCTCTCTCTCTCTCTCTCTCTCTCTCTCTCTCTCTCTCTCTCTCTCTCTCTCTCTCATACTTTGCGTACAAACAATTAAACGCTAGAAATGAGAATCTACAAATATATAATTGAGAGAGAGAGAGAGAGAGAGAGAGAGAGAGAGAGAGAGAGAGAGAGAGAGAGAGAGACGACGTGAGTACTGTAAACTTATGTGGTGGACCTTCTCATCCCTGCCTTCACCCCTCGGGAAATCTCACAAACACAACACTCTCTTTTCTACAAGGCTGCCAGGCTCCCTATTCCACTACAGAATGACCTATATACGCTACACCCATTCTCCCCACTCCCTCTAATACCCTTCAATGTAATCCCTACCGTCCTATTCTCTTTTTCCTCCTCTCCATGCGTACACTCCCCCTTCAGTATCCACCTCACCATCCCCCTACTTACAACCTCCATACCAACTTCCCTCATTGCCTCTTTCCTAACTCCCCTTTCCTCCTCCCCATCCCAAGCACTACTACTTTCTCCTTCTCTATGATATTTACTTTCCTTCTAAACACAGTGATGAAGTATCCAGTAAGGGGAGATAGATTTTCTTGGTGTGTACATTGGAAGGTCTCTGATTCCTCCAAACTATAATTATCCCCTATTAGCAACATTAATTAAGGTCGGTTGTTCCATGGTATATGTTTGGAGGAATCAGTCAGTATACTAGCCTTCCAAATTTCCAACAAGAGAATCTCCCCTTAACACTCCACTCCATTCCACCTTCCCTTCTGTCTTTGATCTTGCAGCTTTTCAAATGCAGTGTATATACGTGCTAACAGACATTCAAAGGAAGCTGCCCTGATATATATAAATATTTTTTTTTTATGTGCATACTGACTAACAAGGGTAATGCAAGTTTATGATTAATCTTATTGTTTTCGTTGTTGTTTTTCGTGTTCTTTTGTAGTTTTCTGTTGAAGTGGCTTTGTGTGTGTGTGTGTGTGTGTGTGTGTGTGTGTGTGTGTGTGTGTGTGTGTGTGTGTTCCTTTATATATGTGTGTGTGTGTGTGTGTGTGTGTGTTCCTTTATATGTGTGTGTGTGTGTGTGTGTGTGTGTGTGTGTGTGTGTGTGTGTGTTCCTTTATATAAGTGGCCTGTTATTCTCCTTTTTTATAATTTGTTGTTTTTCCTCTAAGTCCCTCGAGTAAAAAATTTCCCAAAATCTCCAACGACCACTTGTTACCTCCTTTACCATCACCACCAACCAACAACACCTATCACTTAAGGGGGAAGTTTTGTGTTGGTAATTCTGGAGCAACTGAATCCTCCAAACTATTCCAAGCAACAGAACACCATTATTTTTGCTCTTCTGGTCCTGTTTCCTAGCATACTTTGGAGGAATTAAGGCACTCCAATGTACCCAAAACGAATTACCACCTTAAGGGACCCTGTGATCGTGTATGAGACCTGGTGGCTTCTGATTCCTCCTGACTATAGCCACGAAACAAGCTCCTTTAATGTAGGTGGTGTTTCGTGGCAATATTTGAAGGACTCGTTAAGGACTCCAATATTCTGACTACATCACTGAGGGGGTCCTTAATAACACCACTACCACCTCCATCACTTAAACCATGTCAATTCTAGCACCAACATTACATATATGACCTACCGAATATCGATTAACAATAACACCAATCAACACCACCACGACCAATATCACCATCATTACCAGTACTACCACCAACACCACTACCACCACCATCACCACCACCACCACCACTACCACTACCACCACCACCACTACCACCAGTACTACCACCAACACCACTACCACCACCATCACCACCACCACCACCACCACCACCACCACCAATATCACCATCACCACCACCACTATCATCACCATCATCATTATCGCCACCACTACCATCACCACCACCACTATCATCACCATCATCATTATCACCACCCCTACCACCAACACCATCACTACCACGACCACCACCTCACCCTTCTTTGTAGTAGGCACGATCAAAGTACTATAACCTCGCCTTTGATGATTTGCAAGAAGGTTTTCCTGACTCGGTGAGAAGTGAAGAGGGGGAGCTAGAAGGAGTAGGAGGAGTAGGTAGAGAAGTAGGAGGAGTAGGGGAAGGAGCTAGGGTTGGAGTAGACGTTAGATGAGGATGATAATACAAACCACAAGAAATTTTCCTGATGACGAGAATTGAATTAGCTGACACAGTGGCTACGAGAGACCACCACTTTTTCTAGTAGGCTACAATCTGTCTCCACAACTACGCCTCTTTTTTATATACACTATAGATAAGAGGTATTACAGTGTTCACGTTAGGCCCAACTATAACTCTATGACGTTAATGTAGTACGGTATATACAGTCCTTTCCATCCACATTAAATTGAGAGTTGCAAATATAGGGTATATCTTAGCTAATACACAGTTAATATTTCTACTGGTGGTAATTAAGGCAGTATAGGCATTAGAGGTTGTGAGCCAGTACAAAGATATATCTAGGTAGACATCTTTGTTGATTCTTATAAGGGGTTAGGTTAGGTTAGGTTACTTTCCTGCTTTTCTACAAGGCCTAAATCAGACTAGTGATGTATCGGCTGTCTAAAAATGCGGATATGCGGATGAGGATATCGACCTTTAAAATCTGTGGATGTGGATGCGGGTGCGGATATGAGAAAACAGTATTTACGGATGCGGATGCGGATTATTTTATGTTTTTAAAAATATGCATATTTCAGTTATGAAAGACGACTTTCAGCCACATAAGTTCAACTTATGCGTTACCAGGATGCTAGTCGTGATTTTATTTAGAATACCAGTCCAATAATATAATGGTAAATCCCATTCATCCACATAGATTATTACATTTTTTTTTCAGAAATGTATTCAGAATATCATAGTAATTTTCTGCAGTATGCTCTATGCTCAGTAAGTCAGTATGCTGAATAATATCCTCATATCCTCATTCTCAAACTACGGATACGGATGCGGATATTACATCCAGGGATACGGATTTCCGATACACCACTAATTCAGACTTCACACACTTGATGATGTAAATATTTCTGCAATTGACAAGTTGTCCCTAAAGTAATTGAAGAGCATCACAGAAAACTGAATATAATACCACTAACTATTATTACTTCTGAGCATAACTTCTCTCTCTATAAACAAGCAAATTATAATGATAAAATCACCATATAAGGTAATAGCTCAATCAGTAAGAAGCGCGGTGTGTTTTCGTGTGATTTCTGATAATCGTAGATGTGGCACTTGCGCAGTACTTAGTTAATTTTTTCACTCACTGTAAACTCGCTGGCTTCGCATTTTAGACATAATAATAAAGAGCGACTTTATCGTCATTAAAAACAATTGAACACAAATAAAGAGAACAAACACAGGCTCTATTCAAAGGGTCGTATGCAAAGACATTCGTGGTGCATGCGATGACGTGGTACCGGTACGATGACTCCATAGAAAAACAATAGAGTTATCGTACCGGTACCACACCATCGTCAACATAACAGATGTTCTTGCATACGGCACAACGTCTCACAAATACATAGGCCTACGTACGGGTCTGAATTAATTGACACATAACCATACAAACAATACTGGCACAGGTACTATATTTGCGACTCCTGGAGATCTGCTGGCGATAACAAATTACTATATAAGTTTGCAGAAGCGTACGTATTTAGTTAAGAATGAACTAATTGACCTTATCAACATGGTCCTTAATTTGTCATCGCCATCTCAGCAATCAGCTGATTGGCTACAACAGTGCTGCATGCGATTGTTGTTTTGTTGACTTTAGCTTTATACCAGAGTTTACAAATATAACAAAACATATTTGAATTTATGAAGGAAAGCTTTATAGTGTAAAATAGATATGAAATAAAAAAATTAATGATAATGCAAACCAAATAAATACATGTTATTGATGTAAAAATATTTGTAATGTGTAAATAAACAAGTGAATTCGAACCAAGTGTTTATTATTTGGATGTCCTGATCAGACGCCCGGTGGTTCACTCAACTACTAACCATACTGTTTTTACACAATGGCGGGGTTTTTATACATCTTGTCATGGGTCTCCACACTCGTCCACATATGTTTAGGAACTCTTGCCTTAGGTAAGTTATATTTTCATTCAGGAATGACGTTTTCAATGGGAAATATGACCTTCCTTGTACGACACATTCCAGTCACTCTTGGTATCGGATTATAAAACACCATCGATTTGATATTAAATTGACTGGCTAGATCCAACTGTGTATTTTGAGTTATTACTTTACCTTAGCTAATCATTGGGCTACCAGGTGAGTTAACTAGATATGTAACTATAGTCCAACACCATTTTTACATTGCTGTACTCGACTAGCCTACTTTACTTTACCCTGCTTGCAGAATGTGGTGTCATCTGATTACGAACCTTGTGTCTTATAAACAGGATTAATGGTACTTAATATACTGTTATTATAAATATGAATTTGGAGTTAATTGATTAAATACGGTAACAAGGAAATTTTGAGACTAAAATATTTGGTAAATATTGAAAGAATTACCGTTATTGCGTATGGTTTTTCTACCTTCATTACCCACTTATTTAGACCATTCTAAGACTATTTTCTTCTATGGCATTTCCTCCGCAAATTTCCAAGATAGGGCATATTCAAATGGGGCATTTTGAAATTAACGTGACCTTACATAACCTAACCTAGACCACAGCAGATTACCAGGACCTAACCTGGGCAAACTACCGGGACCTAACCTGGGCAAACTACCGGGAAATAACTGTGGTAAAGTACAGGAAATGACCGGGGCAAAATAGTGGGACCTAGCTGGATCTGGCGACACTGCTACAAAACTGTAATTCTTTCAATAAATACCAAATATTCTGCCAGTACTATTGACCTTTTCATATGATTACATTTGTATTGTCATTTGCGAGTTCTATTCCATCTGTTTATTTAAATAGAAAAACAGGAAATACTCGAATCCCCTTAAAAAATAAGATTAAATACCGGTACTGTAAAATCATGAGTTCAGTTTCTTAGGATCAGTTTGAACTGTACCCCTCTTTGCTCATGTATAGTTGCGGACAATTATTCCTTTCCACTCTAATGCTATTGTACTTCTAACCCCTGTAATGAATCTCCGAACCTCTTTGGAGTGTGGAGATTCATTATAGTGGAAAGAAATTATTGTCCGCAACTGTACACGTATTAGGGAGTAATGATGAAATTGTATTGTATGTTGTGCGGGTTGAAAAAGCATTTCTCATGTTTAGAACCTACAGTATAAGCAAATGAGACAAATATTATGCTCCCTCACATAGGTACCGGTAGGCCTACAATAAAGTGCACCGGACTAATGATAATATTCTTTTACAGCTGCCGCTCTTTACTACCTGGCAGAGTTAGTTGAAGAGTATACAAGCACAGCAGCAAAATTCATCAGATACTGGATATGGGTATGTTACTCCTACAGTATTGCATCACAAGCAATAGTACGTCAATATGTAGGAGAGATGGTGAAGCGGTTAGCACACTGGACTGGACTCGTAGCCTATAACTCCTGTTACTGAATTCACTTCAGAGATGCCTGAGAATATTTTTTTTCCAAATCGAGTTTCAGGTTCTAATTGTAAGGCTACAATTGTCATGAAACACCTTCGTTGATACCATAACAGACTCGCTACATGGATTTTATCCTCACGTCCCTTTCTCCCTGGCTGGGCACCAGTTTGGATGTCATGATGTATGTGTGTTTGTGCAGGTTGGTCTTGGTCTGGGTCTTGGTACCAGTAACCGATTTCATAAAGTGAACACTATATCCAGTGTTGGAGCATAAAAGAAATTTTGCTAAGAACAGTACTGTATAAAGTTTTGATATGGTACCGTACTCCTGACATTTAGTCCATTACATGCAACTCTTCATCCAGGCTTATCCTTGATATTCCTTCTGAGTGTTTCCTCTCTGATAACCTGTAACCCTTGATGTTATAATTTTCTTTTAAGTCAGTAATAGTATTATTTATATTTGTCATATACACTATTGTCATAGAGCATAACTACTTATTAAATTTATCTCTTACAGCATTTGCTACATTGTTAAAAATAATTTGATACCGGTATGCCGGTGAAGGTTCTATCATATTCAGCTGCTAGCTATTGAAAATTGCATTGATTCACTACACTAATTCTACCATACAATTTATCTAGTACAAAGGAAACAGCATACTGATGTCCAAATGGTAAATATTAGGCTAGCTTATATGTAATAAAATTATAACCATGACTATGCATCTTAAATAAAACAGACTTTTTAAAGTCTGTTGTCCAAAGGTTTACTTTTAATTATCCTTACCAATTCTTCTGCCAGGTAACGATTGGGCTGTATATCCTACTCTTCTTGCTTGAGAGTTTACCGTCCTCCATCATCATCTGTGGTCTGGTTTCACAGCTGGTCCATCTGTCGATCCTCCGCACTTTCCCATTTTTGTTCGTCTCCTCCCTGCCTTTCATCCTTGGCATCAGTAAGTCTACTACGATACTTTATGTAAACCTCGGTCGAGGCTGAGTATCCACTTCCCCAAGAGTTTCCTTCTTCCAGAAACTTGTAATAGGATACGGGCACAGCCACCCATAATTCTCCCTCATTCTTAGCATCTACTGGGGACACTCACCCTTATTGGTGAAGTGCAGTTGAAGGTATGAAAGCAGACATTCCCCCATAGCTGTTAAGAATAAGGGTAAAATATGGATTTAGGCTACTGATGTCTGTTGACTTTCATGTGTTTTGGAAAGAAGGAGCCATTTGAGGGAAGGGATGCTCAGCCACCTGTTACGATTGTGCTGCTACATATCATAGTTATTGTCATTTTACAGTCCGTTGCTGTGTTGTGATTATGAAACATATGAAATTTGTATATTTTTGTTTAGTATTTGGAACTAGAAAATTACTGAATTAAAAGTACATAGCCTATACTGTATCGTATATAAAATATACATTTATTTACTTGCATTTTTTAATATGCAGTACTTTTTATTACCGTATGTAGTGTAAAACAAAAAAAGGCATATGAACTGCCTATGCCAGTTATGTAGCAATGTTTATTAACCTACGGTATTTCTTTTATCTTTCAGTCTTGTTCTTTGTCAACCACTACCTGGCATTCTCATATTTTGCAGCGTTTTATTAT
This sequence comes from Petrolisthes cinctipes, assembly GCA_033782935.1. NCBI lineage: Eukaryota > Metazoa > Arthropoda > Malacostraca > Decapoda > Porcellanidae > Petrolisthes > Petrolisthes cinctipes. Next base: position 10,814 of record JAWQEG010005259.1, read on the forward strand.
CCAGCATCAGAGGTAAGAACCAGTCAAAAATTGTAAACTAATTTCACAAGAATTCCAAGTAGCTCAGGTGAAAGTTCCATTACTCTTCACAGTACTCATTAACTCTAGATTTTTGCAGTTTTCTTTTGCCAGTTTTTCTCTTGGACATGAACATATTGCACATGAACTAATTCGTTTGGTAGGGGTTAGTGTAGTGTTTAAGTTCAATACATCAAAAGTGTATCTGTATGAGAAAAGAAATTCACCTGGTATTAGTCAGTAAGAGAGTAAGGAAATGTGATTGGTTGTTTTGTGTAGTAGAATGAGAGTTTTGATGAGTGTTGGCAGTATGGAGGCTAAACTATTTGGTCTTGGGCACTGACAACCCTTTTGCTGTGTAACCAAACATTGGTATTTTACTCAAGCTTATGCCAGGAGATTTTACTCAACAGGGAAACCTTCCATAACGAAAGGTATAAGGAGGTGGTTTTGAGGCATGATGTTGATTGATGATATTGCTCTAAGAATAACTGCGCCTATTACTGTACCATAAATAGATATGAGAATAGATACAATTACAGCAGTCCTACTACCTATTCATATTCATTTTGTTTACAGGTGTTGGCCTACTTTACACTGTACGTTTGGCTTGTACCATTTGCCTTCTTCATCTCTCTGTCTGCCAATGAGAATGTACTACCAACACATGCAGAGACCAGACCACTACTCTCGAGTAAGTTCATGTATTGAATGGAGGATGTAAGCACCATTTGGAAAGGATATTTTTAAATTTTTCGTTAAAGCTTTTTCCAACCTATAATAGTGTTTATCTATAGGCCTATCTGTGTACAGCATTATATGCATAACGCATATTTATGCACTACAGACACGTCACTATCAACATATAGCACAGACATTTATCGACAACCTTAATCTATAATTTGTATCTAGCTTTGTGATCTCCTATGTGTCTGTTCACCTAGCAGCAAGTAGATCCCTGATCATGAACTATCGTGGGTCATAGACTCGGGGAAAACATACAGTCTCTTAAACAACCTCAAGTACAAGACATTATCATGCACTGTGTACTCTTCTTCTCAGTTTGAGTCACATTTTCATTCAATAGGGCAGCAGAAAGTTACTTCTTCCTGTGTATACCCTCCTAGATGCTAACCTAAAATAGTTCTTATCTTTCAAAACTGACATATCACAACACACACCAGTAGTAACAGGTATATTAGCAGTAACTCCCATGCTTATCTTATCTATCTTGTGTTTCCAGATGATGACGACTTTGTCACAGGTTACTTCAATAAGAAAGGCAAGAAATATGGACTACTTGCATTCTTCAACTACCTAAAAGAAGAATTTTTCCCACAAAGAGGGAAGAAAGCTTTTTAAAGTATGTTTATGTTATTACAAAGAACTGTCTTATATTTTTTGTAATGTGCAAATAATGTACATAGTTTACACACATGGAGCAACAGTATGAGAGGATAAGTGTGCCAAGTGTGGAAGGAAAAGAAAACATGCTACATCACTGACCCAAACCTGTTATTGGTTTAATATTTTGAAATGTTAATTGGCTATATGTAAAGAACGAAGGACACAGTAGAGTATAACTTTACGAGTAGCGATCAGTGAGGTGAATGGCAGAATGGAAGGGAATGAATGACCTTTGGTAAAGTGGGATAAGTGAATGGAACAGCAGACTGTATGGTTTAAATGGAACGGAAAGGGAAGAGGGGTGTTAAAGAGAGCAAAAGTGGTGTGTAAAAAAAGTACAACTTGCGGGTTTCGTACTGTTGTATCTCTCTGTTGGGAAATTACCAGGAGGTTAGTAATGTGTCAAATATTGTTAATTTTGAAAACAAATAATTTGAAGCAACTAAACTACCATATGCTTTGTTGGTAACTTTTATTATAGCCCCAATTAGGAAGGCTATAAAGCATTACTGGTGGTTGACTTGACAGTCTTAAAGCAGTATTGAGTCATCATTGTTATTTTATGACAATTTGTGTGCGGGTAGTACTCCAGTAATAGTATGCTGTATAACCATTAGTTTTATCCTATTTTAACACTCTTGAGTGCCTTATTGGCCAATATTAAGTCATTCACGTAGGCTTGGCTCTCGTGTGTATTTTAAGAAAGGTACATTGTGTTTCAGTCTCTGTCCTCTGGAATTTTTATTCATATATGCAGAACTCAGCTGTATTAAAATGGCTGGTGTTAGGCTGTATATTCATGTGGGAGTCTTTCAGATGCATGATTCTTAAAAAATGGGAATGTCTGGGTATGAGAGGGTTGCAATTCTTGGAATCAGCATCTTCCACTTGGTGAGTTTGACGTGAGGTCATCAGTATGGAACCAAGGCCGAAGGATAGAAGGATACAGTATTTATCTTTTGCGTAATTAAGCCTTATGTATATGATATATAGTTTTAAGTATGTTGATGAGTTGTCAGCACTTCCAGTTTCTGTATGGCATTTTCGTCTTTCAGTTATAAAACCGGCATTGTTGTAGTTATGATGTGGAAAATATTTTCCACAGAACTGACCTTTTTTGTGTAAATGTGGTACATTTCATTAATATATCTTGTCCATATTGATTTGGTGAATAAGGGCATTCAGTATGTTCCATGATAATAAGCAAGGAATGTACTGTACAGTTATTGACGAAAGTTCTGTCTCTGCTCCTACTATACCCTGTAGATGTCCATAATTCTAACCTGATATATTTTGTTTATTTGAATACAAAAAAGCAGTACTGCTTATTATATTGTTTTCATGTAAGACAATAGTAGTAAAGTGTCAGAGATTAAATATTCCCTAGTTTTCAAAGCTAGGTATTGGCCACTGATAATGGGGTTTTTCATGAAAAAGTTTCATCGTCATCATCATCATCCTCATCATAATATCAATACTTCGTATCCCTTTTCTCAAAAGGTGGGGAATTAGGTAAAAGGTACTCTTTTGTAAAATTCCTCATTCAGTTCTTCAACTGTCCCTCTTTTCCTTTTATTTCCTTTCTTTTGTGCTTGCAGCTATAGAAGGAAATAATTTTTTTAGTAAAAAAAAATAAGGAATTAATATTTCTGGCAAATGAATATACAGTAAGAAGAAATGCACGTGTACTGTTCATTTAATACTCGACCATTACAATCGGCAACTTGCTAACTCCTTCATGCCTCCACATTCATTAACATGAACCTATTAAACCATCTTATGTGAAAGTATGAAACTAGAAATGTGGCTGATGATTTTTGCACTAATCTTATGAACTATAGTACAATTGATGCAACTTGTACAGAGATTGTAAATATTCATACATTCATTATTATATTTTCTGCTGCACCTCCATTTATTTTTTTTTCCAGGGGTGGTAAGAGACCAGAACTGCTTTATTTTAGTAAATGTATGATCTTCTCTCAGTATGTAAGCGTTGAATTTTTGCCAGCATAATAAGCACTGACTTGGCCATATTTTGATGGTGCAGTTTTTGTATACTGAGTGTATGTTTGGAATCGTGTTAGATATTACATAGACAGTAAATTCTAGTGAAATATTGTGCATTTGCTTTTGTTAGTGAAACCTGCATTAAGTAATTGGGGTTGTTGTAACTTTACAAACACAAGAATTGAGAGGAGTGATCGGGATTGTGGTATCTATAATAAATTCTATTGCTGCTTGATAGTGAATGACTGTACATCTGGTGGTAATCTTATACTAACCATTCCTATCCTTTATGACAGTGGCTGTAAACATTTATTATCAAGTTAAGAAAAAGAATTAATGTTGAATCCAAGCAACCAATGACATGCTGACACGCCTGAACAATTTACAGTCGTACTCCCTTGCCTAAATTAACCCCAGGTATATCATCACCACATATCATTGGTGTATTGGAGAATACAAGAATGAATTTCTTAGGTGTAGCAAAGTAGTTCTCTATCAAGGCCAACATTAGTTTGCAAGACACAGAAGTATGAACATTTGAATGAGGTATTCTGGGTCATATATTGTAGGCACCCTTGTCAATACTGCTCAGTATTGTCTGTACCTAACAGTGTTCACATGTGATAGAGCAAAAGATAACTGTGTTTAACAATCTCCTCACAGTGTTTAGGAGTCGGGCATTAACCAATCATGTGCAAGTTAACTTTATCAATTGTAGATGTTTTCTGTCATCTACAGAAACACTGGTGGTTAGTTTGCTTAATCATCTCTCAGGTTTAGAATGTTTTATGCGACAGTTTTGCCTTTATGTTGAATCCTGGAGGGTTGACTAGGAATGTGATCCACTGAGGAGCAGGCCAGGTCTGTACTTCAGGTAAGTCTTGAGACAACTGAATTTTTTTTGTGATAATGTAATATTGGTGTAGGGCTGAGACAGGGATGTGTTATGTCACCGTGGCTGTTCAATATATATATGGATGGTTGTATGAGAGAGATGAAAGCCAAAGTGAATGGTCTGGGGGTGAAACTGAGGCTGAATGAAGCAAATTGGTCCTTGGCAGCAAGTTTATTTGCGGATGACACTGTGTTGATGGCTGAGAGTGAAAGGGAGTTACAGAGAGTGGTGGACGAATTTCAGTCTGTGTGTAAACGAAGGAAACTGAAGGTGATTGCTGGTAAAAGTAAAGTGATGGTATTTGAGAGAGCAGAAACTGAAGTGATTGACTTTGCTACACCTTACAGAGTGGCTGTACCAACTGGGACGAAGTGTGAGATAACTCTAAGGGGTGAGAGGATGGAGGAAGTGAAGGAGTTTAAGTACCTGGGTACAGTTATGTGTAAACATGGGAATATGGAAGGAGAAATTAGGGAGAGAGCAATTAGGGGTAGACAGGTCATAGGATCACTGGGGAGGATTATGAAGGGTAGAAGTGTGAGTATGGAAGTGAAAATGGGACTACGAAACAGTATAATCCTGCCAACACTGACATATGCGTCGGAGACATGGACATGGAGTAGGGCGCATCAGTCTAGAATAGGTGCTGTGGAAATGAGTTACTTGAGAGGAGCATGTGGACTTACAAGGTGGGATGGAGAAAGTAATGAGAGGTGTGGTATGAGTGAGAAGGCAATTGGTATTGAATGTGGAGTGGTTGAGAGAGTGAAGCGTGATACATTAAGATGGTTTGGACATGTAGAGAGAATGCAAGGTGAGGAGTTTGTAAAGAAGGTGTATGGAAGTGAAGTTGTGGGACCTGGTGTGAGAGGCAGACCTCCGGTCAGATGGCAGAACAGAGTGGAAGAGTATGTAAAGGAGAGAAACATTAGGGGTAGAGGAGGGCTTGACCAAGTAAGGAGGGAGTGTTGGAACAGGGAGAACTGGAGACACTTCTGCCGTGGCCACCCCCTTGGGGGGAGTTCCCGGAGAGAACGAGGCGTCAGAGCTATAGATAGATAGATAGATAGATAATGTATCATCTACATTAAGTTAAGCTTGTTTTTTGTATACCGTATATGATGGCACTTCTCTCTCTCACTAAGGATGTGATGCCACTACCATGTGATTGGTCACACATCGGGTGCGTGTTGATCTTATTTTTTTTCAGCCAAAGTATGAGAGAAAGTATATGTCCATTTTTCCTTATATTTGCCTTTGCTTGACAGGTCTTCTCACCTGTGATGGTAGCTTTGCTTATGTGTGACCCACTATTGCCATAGAGATAACAGCTAGTGGTTGCATGTTTGTGTTTTCATGTTGCTGACTTAAGTAAGGTTGATGTAGAGGCATGCAAAACTAATGGTGGCGACCTTAATTAATAAAACCCCTAGAATTGAACGGACTTCCAAAATGAAAGACTTCAGATGAAATTGATGTTGTTCCCTCCAACTGCATTGGTAAATGTGTTGGACACCTGCTGGTCTGATCATTTCCTTGCATAATACTGAAGGACACACAGGACTTGCATTACCAGATCTGTAACCCAAACACCTGATGGCACTTCTACCTTCCACACCCCTCCCCTGTGGAACGCTCCCAACCTATAGTAACTTGACTAAGATGAGTGTGTATTCTTTCCCCCATAACCACCCTGCTATGCCTCAGTCTTCACCCTATGAGTCAATGGATTCCTCTTTTGTCCAACCTTCAGTGTTTTTCCCCATTATCTTTCTTACCATCTATGGACCCTTGTAGCTGTGTCCTGTTGTGTATTCCTCATTCTTATTTTGTGGTGGTGGTGGTGGTTCTTTTTCCTCTCCCTGTTTCTCCTCTTCTCTTTTATTCTCGTTTTGCTATCCTTCACTCTTTGCATCCACCTTATTTACTTGCCCTTTGTTCTTCCCATTATTCATTATTGCTCTTATATTGTATTCAATTCAGTCTCATCTTCCTGCATTTCTTTTATCCTACATCTTAAATTTCCTTCTCCTTTTCCCGGATCTACCGATCTTTATACTTATTCCTTTCCAATCTCTCTCTCTCTCTCTCTCTCTCTCTCTCTCTCTCTCTCTCTCTCTCTCTCTCTCTCTCTCTCTCTCTCTCTCTCTCTCTCTCTCTCTCTCTCTCTCTCTCTCTCTCTCTCTCTGTCTGTCTGTCTGTCTGTCTGTCTGTCTGTCTGTCTGTCTGTCTGTCCTGTCTGTCTGTCGTCCGTCCGTCCGTCCATCTCCTCGCATTCGTTTCATTCTCGGTAGCGTTTCCTCACGCCCTTTCCAAGAACCGGATAACAACCTAGAGGAGAGAAGTTCGAATTGCTCTCTGCCACATAAGCAAAACAAACGCCTAGCGCCGTGCGTTTATTTATTTATTTTTTTTTTTTCTGGTAACTTTTTGAGCAACCCCATCCCGCCGTGTAATGAATCTTACTTGGGTTCATAAAAGTCCGATTTTAGTCACATCTCCGAAGTAAAGACATTGAAGTTAAGGGGGATATACAGTGTTGGTAAATCTAGAACAAATTACCCCTCCAGACTATTCCAAGCAACACGCCACTATTATTTTGTTAACTTGGTACTGTTTCCTGGCATACTTTGGAGGAATGAAGGGACTCCAATTAGATGGGACTCCAATGTATCTAAAGTGTATCCTCCCCTTAAGTTTATGGAGCTGCGAAGTGTTCTGATATCCGCAGTTACATACATATATTATAGGGATAAAAACATACCGGTAATTCATATAATATTTGTTGTCACTCTTCTCTGCATAATTTTTCCTTTGTGGTATAAGGTCATTCTGGCCTAGCACACACTACTTTCTCCCTCATTAATTCATTCCGTACTGGTGTTAGTGTTCATTAGTTTTTAGGCTTCATGCATTGATATAGAGCGTAAATAAGCAGTTGTAGTATCCACGTTAATGGCTCCTATGAATAGTAATCAAACAACAAGCGAATAATACAACAACAACAATTCGATCAAACTAACCAATATTGTGACAGACAGGAAATTATCATCCTAACTAACTCTAACTCTCTCTCTCTCTCTCTCTCTCTCTCTCTCTCTCTCTCTCTCTCTCTCTCTCTCTCTGTCAATCCATTCGTTTCTAGAATGACCACATGGAACACACACACTCTCTCTCTCTCTCTCTCTCTCTCTCTCTCTCTCTCTCTCTCTCTCTCTCTCTCTCTCTCTCTCTCTCTCTCTCTCAATCCATTCGTCTCTAGAGTGACCACATGGAAGAGTGTTGTCGTCATATAGGATATAAGGAAACAACAGAGAGGTAGGTAGGTAGGTAGGTGGTCTAAGCATTATGGGTTGTTGTTCCCTGTCCCACACACACACACACCGGATATTATTGTAGGAGAGGTTGTGTGTGGCAGGTTTTACATCACCCAGGGAGCAGGCCAATACACACACACTTCCTTTTGGTACAGGCTCTCATATTTCTGATCTCGTATCGATGTGTGTGTGTGTGAGAGAGAGAGAGAGGGAGGGAGTGTGTGTGTGTGAGAGAGAGAGAGAGAATGTGTGAGTGAATGAGTGAGTTTGTGTGAGAGAGAGAGAATGTGTGTGAGTGAATGAGTGAGTGTGTGTGTGTGTGTAAGAGAGAGAGAGAGTATGTGTGTGTGTGTGTGTGTTGACGTGGGGAGTGTTTTGACGCCCCTTCGATTACCAACTACTCCCTTTCACTTTTCAACATCTATCTATCTTATATCTTCCACCTTCCTCAAACCACATACACTCTTATTTTTTTTAGCTTAACAGAGGGACAATATTTTTATACACTTTTGGTACACTGGAGCACCTTGATTCCTCCAAAAATATGCCAGGAAACAAAACTAGATCAACAAAAATAATGGTGGCCTGTTACTTGGAATAGTTTGGAGGAATCACTTGCTCCAGATTTACCCCCTTAAGATGGTATATAATTCTTTTTTGGTACATTGGAGTGCCTTGATTCCTCCAAAGTATGCTAGGAAACAGGACCAGAAGAACAAACAAAAAATAATAGTGTTCTGTTGCTTGGAATTGTTTGGAGGATTCAGTTGCTCCACATTTACCAACACAAAACTTTCCCCTTAAGCCTCAATAGTCTAGTAACCTTTTATGAATCAACTAATTTGTTTTTGCATGGGGTCGTCTGCAATCCTTAGTAATCCTCTTCCTCCTACAAACACTTCTTGGGTATCCGTGACCTTGGCTCTGAATTCACCCAGCAAATCGACCTCGTTTACCTTGACCTAATTCCCAGCCAGCAGAAGCCGAGTCATTTTAGCCCCTCCAGCCTCCTCTCTGTTTCTCCTCCACCTCCTCCTCCTCCTCTTCATTTTTTCTCTCTCTGCCACTCACACTTCTCTCTTTCTAGCACTTGTATTCATTCCTCCTCTCTCTCTCTCTCTCTCTCTCTCTCTCCTCTCTCTCTCTCTCTCTCTCTCTCTCTCTCTCTCTCTCTCTCAAAAACAAGCTTCCCCTTCCACCCTCCTCTCTCAGCTCCACTTTTACTTCCTCTCTTTATATTTATATACTCTTTTTTCACCTCACATTCAACACTCGGCACCCCTTCTCTCTCTCTCTCAACTCTCTGTCTCTCTATTCAAGTCTATCCCCCTCCCCTCCCCCCCTCCTCCTCCTCCTCCTCCTCCTCCTCCTCCTCCTTATTCTCTCCCTACGTTTTTTTTTTCTCTTTCCCAATTTTCTCCCCTTTTCCACTCTTCTCTCTCCCGTTACTCTTTCAATTTCTAAATTTCCTTTATCCCTTTCTCTCCTCCCCATTTCTAAACTTCCTTTCTCTCTTACTTCCTTCCTTCTTCTCTTCTATAACACTTTTCTCTACCTCCTCTAGTTCCATCCTTCCCTGCTCATCCTCATTCCAGCCACCCCTTCCTTCCTCCCCTTATCATTTCCCTCTATCCCCTATACTCCCTTCTACAGCAGCAGTCGTCGGGAATATTCAATAGGGAACCGTATGCTCCCTTC
>JAWQEG010005260.1:0-28272 GCA_033782935.1 Petrolisthes cinctipes
CTGGCCTCACCAACTGACGTCAATACAATCTGCACCCACCAAAAATATGAAATCTATTTTTGCCGGACTAGAAATCGTCCTGGGGGGGGGGGAGGATGGGGGGCGGGAGTATGGGGGGGAAGGGGGCGAGATTCAAACCTATACATCTGGCGAAAGGTTCCAATTTCAACTTGTCCAATACTTCTATTTCTTTTTCCAACCAATGAAGACAATGCTGTACATGACCTTTTTTTGAGGACCCTGTGATTGTTTGTGTATGGATATTGGTGGCTTCTGATTCCTCCTGACTATGCCACGAAACACGCTCCTTCCTTATAGGTGTGTGTGTTTCGTGGCAATATTTGAAGGACTCATTTACCTCCAATTTTCTGACTACATCATAGGGTCCCTTAAGCTAATAATAATGAAGAGGAGGAGGAGGAGGAGGAGAGTGGCACAAGTAAACAAACATAAGACACATTAATTTGTTCTACACGTCGAGGGTATGTATATATGTATGTATTTATGTATGTATGTATGTGTGTATGTATGTATGTATGTCGACCCTCTGAACACACGTGGCTCCATCCATCACTCAACCACTAGGGAAAATGTCTCTCACAAACACACACACACACACACACACACACACACACACACACACACACACACACACACACACAAACACACACACACACACACACACACACACACACACACACACACACACACACACACACACACACACAAGGGCCACGAGAAGACAATGGCTGACACAATTGCTCCAAAAACTTTATGTGAAGTCATCGTATGAATCAGTATCATGGCCTTGTCCACTTTTCTTGTATACGTTTCCACTTCCTCGAACTGAACATACAAATGCAAACCCCAACACGTCTGGCAGCGCTGGTGAGGAGTGAAAGGATAAAGTCTCGTACTGCAACAACAATCACGTAATGTATGTACAGTCGTCGCTCAAAAAACTATGGGTCGGTCCACTTCTCACGTGAAACATTTTGATACCCCTGACGACTGGTGGTGGAAAACGGGCCAGAACAACACGAGTTACAGTGTTCGTTTAGGATATTATCGAGCCCCACAGACCTAAGAGTTTATTATTATTATTATTATTATTATTATTATTATTATTATTATTATTATTATTATTGACTGTACACTAGACCTCCAAACATTAATTTACAACTAACCCGTAATGACCCCATCGAGCGAAAATTAGGCTTAATAATTATGATTTCCTTTGGGTTTTTACATTCCCAGTAGATTACAAAATGACCGAAAGATGTGACTCATGAATGTACAGGCCAAGACAAACGTACCACGATATCGAAATCCAGTGAAAATAACACATTCCTGCACTGGGCAAGCATTTTTGTTTACATTCACTATTTTTCATATTGTTACGTCCCCTTACTGAGGTCTTGGTTCTTATTGTGTGACTGTGAAGGAGTATACAATAGTTTATTATTTTCTCCCTTGGATGGTGCCTAAAAAATGTTCTCTAGTCAACATGAACAAGGTAATATATGTGTATTTTACTGGAATATAGGAAGAGCTTGCATGGGGAAGGGATGGAGGTGATAGAGCAGGATGTGTGTGCATGAAGTGAGGAAACTGGAGGAGGAGGAGTAGGAGGAGAGTGTGTGTGTGTGTTGGCAGACCGCTTCAACTTACCTCCACCTCACACACACTCCAACCTCACAAGTTTGGCATAGACAGACACCTTAATACCAGGCCTGGGGAGACAGAGAGTGAAATGTTTTTATGGTGAAGTGTATCAGAAAAGAGAAAAAGAAACTACAGTAAGTACCAGTTCTGAGTTTACCACGGATATAAAAGTCTGGAATTAAGATGAGATAAGTAAGATAAGTAAGCATTAAGTGGAATTAAGTTTAAGTAGGCATTTTCTACCGAGATGAAAAGTATACGGGATATAATTATAATACAGGATGGTCCAAAAGTCTTCATATTATTATAGGAAAGTTCAATTTTTTTCAACTAATCGTATTTTTTATTCACAAAAAGTTGCTCTACACTATTGGACCACCCTGTAGACTGTTAAGCTGATGTGCATTTGTACCGAGACGATATATTAAACCGGGGTACAGACATAGCAAATAGTTCTTGAAGTGGCCGAATGGTTAGTATGTTTTGTTATAATAATTTATATTTTTAGTGGTAGGGTAGTGGAATAGTAAAGAAATTGTACCTCTGTAGAAAAATACAACAAAACGTAAAATACACCGCTGCTGAAACTGTACGAGGATTCAAAATATTCCCTCATGTCCCTTTCGTTATGTGAGGATAATTATTATGGCCAAACAGTTTGTGTGGGAAATTCAGCAAAAAAAAAAAAAAAAAAAAATCCTCAGGTATCAGTAAACAGGAAGCTGAGTTGGACACTGCCTTGTTGATGACGACTAACCCTAATGGATACAACTCTGAGGGTAGGGGGGACTATAAAACAATGCCTGAAAAAATGATAAGTGGTGGGACAAATACTTTCTTGAGTGAGTGAATAAAAAGCAGTCTGACAGTACATACATACATACATACATCCAAAAAGATTACCAAGTGCACAGGATTTATAAGAAGAATGGAAGGGTAGGGGGACCATGATGCCATAAAAATTACTGGTGGTGGTACAAAATAATTTCTCAAGTGAATAAGGAGCCTGACAGTACATACATACATCCAAAAATATTACCAAGTGCACAAGGGATAATTAGTGAGTAAGGTGGGCGACCATGATGCTGGTGGTGGGTATGCGAGGTGCCAGAATGGTGCCAACATTGACAGATGACCTAACTGCTGCCAGGTAAGAAAGATGTAAGAGGGTATTATTATTAAGCTTAATTTCTTTATACATAATAATGACTTTTTTTTTATACATACACATAACGCATAGCCTCCGATACAAAATGATGGTTAGCTAATATCGTAAATCTAATGTAAGCTTATAAAACTATTTTGTAATAACTATATATCATCATTACCATATACAGTCGAACCAAAGGGAAGTTGTGGATTCATACAAAAACCTCGACTCTTCCCTTATAAAAATAAAACTAAGACCGAGGTGATGGGGGGTATGCTGTGAGAGGTGTGGTGTGTGTGGGTGTGAGGACAGTACACATACACCTTTATGTCTGGCTAGGTTTGGTTAGGTTAGTGTGTGGTAAGGACTACATGAGAGTTGCTATATAGTAGGTGTTGAAACAGGACAAACACACCTCTCATTCCCACAAGGTGTATATATGTTCAGGGTGGCAACAACTACCCTGTGTTTATTACACGTGTCCTGGAGGTATATAATTAATTAACACTTCTCTCCCTGTAAGCATAATTGGCCAAATATTTATAGGGTACGAAAAAAAAAACTAACCCTTATTTTATCTCCTGTATCAAGGGTAAGATTCACAACTGTTGTTATATTTTATTCAATGGAGAGAAGGACAATACCCCTTGTTGCACGAAGCAAGAGAATTATTTGTTGTCCTTTACCACACCACCTGTCCTGTACCGTGGGTTCCGCCGACCACCCACACCCCACCTTTCCACTCCACACACATCACCTAGTCTGTCCGGCTCAACCCTTTTGTGATGCAGCTTTACAAAACCCAACCATGTGAAGTTCAGTAAAGCCACATGTAATAAAACTACAATAATCTAAAAGTAATATAAATATTCCTGTACTATCATCATACTTCTGCACACGGATGTTTTAAGGACCCTGTGATCGTGTATGAGAATTGGAGGCTTCTGATTCCTCCTGACTATGCCACGAAACAAGCTCCTTCCATATAGGTGGTGTTTCGTGGCAATATTTGAAGGACTCATTTACCTCCAATTTTCTGACTGTATCACAGGGTCACCTTACACAGCGAGACAGAATTACAACACCACGTAACATTTCCATACAAGGTGCACATTGAAATTATACCTCGTCAACACTTGGTCTAAACAAAACATTACACACATCATGTCTGGCCTGGGCAGAGGTAGTGGGTGGTGAAGGAAGCAGAATATTGACTCTGCTACTACTCCTGCTGATGCAGGCAAATTTAAGCTGAAAGCAAGCCAAACTAGACTGCTTATAGTAAATGGTGAGCTTAGATAAATACAACTCCAGCTACTGTAGTTGTGGTTAGTAATTAATATCTGTGGACACCTGTTCCATTACCACCATTGACAACAGACCTATACTGTATACCAGTAATGAACTTAGCGGTGTCCAACTCTAAAGCCACATAAGCACACACACACACACACACACACGTATTGAGGCCTTTATGGTCACCCCCTCCTCCACCCACTAACCCTGCCTACTGCTGGCCAATAATATGATCAGAGAAATTCAATACAACTCCTTTATGTCATGTGGACAGCTTTTTCTCAGGGATTATCAAATATGAGTCATCGGTTCTTCTCAGGGCTTAACCAAATATAAGTCACCGTTCTTCCTACTCGGTTCAGTCGTCATAATGTCATAGTATAAGTCAAAGCTTCCTGCCTCAACAGACCGATGACCCTTAATTAACTGGAATGTCTGTTGGTCGAGGCAATACAGACCAAATGATCCTTAACTGGAATGTCTGTTGGTCGAGGCAATACAAGCGGACGGGGTTACAGCAGCCGCCAACAAACATATATATAAAGAACGCTTCACATTGAATACAAAGAGAGTGTCCCCCCTAAACTAAAACTACTGTCTTTGCTTTTATTATTAAAATATATAAACTAATATCATGATGGCTAAATGGAAAATACATCAGTCTTTGCCTTAATTAAAAACCTTGATACAAAAATAAATCTGCTTCAGATATAGACATACAAGTACTTTAGAAATCATTGTTAAAGGGAGAATCTCTTGTTGGTGAATTGGAAGGTCTGTGATTCCTCCAAACTATACCACGAAAACAGAACCCTCATTAAAGTAACATTAAGGTCGTCTGTTTTCTGGTATAGTTTGGAGGATTCAGTAGCCTTCCAATTTACCAACAATAGAATCTCCCCTCAAAGCTTGTAGTGAGAGCTGAAGTAAATGGTGGGTCAGGCAGCTATGTTGTTGGTGGTACAAAAGAGGTGGGTGTAACTTTAATTGGCCTTAGTCTCAGTCCTGTCTGTACCTCCACAATGAGAGGTTAAATATGTTGGTGTTATTCTGCCTTTATTTATCTGTTGCCAAGCCTGAAGAAAGGGCGAAACGAGGAGAAACGATAAGAGGAGAATTACTGATGGAATTAAGTCATGGAATAGTGAAGAAACACGGCTTAAATAGGGATGATTCAATTCTTATTAAATGTTTTCCCAGAATATTAACCTAAGTAATGCACAGTTAATAATATGTTCTAGTAATTTAACAGGACTAAATATGGTTTCACGTGTGCATAACCTTACTTGTATTTATTGTTCACGAATCATATTTAATCAATATTACCTCTCGGCTTATCAATATAGATGACAGAATCAAAGCACCAACATATCAAACCACACCAAGTGAAGGAATGGGACTGAGGACTTACTTGACCATATGATTGCAAACACACACACACACACACACACACACACACACACACACACACACACACACACACACACACACACTGACAAAGATGCTGTTTTTCCTCACAATAACTAGAGGGTGCAGTAAGAGAGACAACTGACACTTTTACAATATTGTCAGAGTGCAGGGGAAAAGTGTACACGTGATCAAAACAATATCTTTACAAATTCATGACATATTATGGCACTAGGAGTTTGCAAATTATTTTTTTTACTGCAATCTGTACATATTTATTTATAGTTTGTTTTGGATGTTACAAATATTATACTTGTTCAACCCATTTTGTAAGGATACTTCTTTGGTCACATATATACAGTGGAAAGCCCAAGAAATACATAATAATTATCTCTGAATGTTGTGCTTATGGTTTTGTAGAAAGAACAACAGTTGCAGCCTATGAGACGAACGGTAGTAAAACATATATATACAGTATATATATATATATATAGCCTTTGTTGTTGTGAGAAGCTACTGTGTTTGCTGGGGGTCTATAGGAGGTATGCTAATGTCTTCTCGAGTGAGTAAGGTGATGACAGATATCAGGTGAAGTGGCACAAGAGATGAACAACAGGAAATCACCAAGTGTTTACAAATGACGCCTTCACCATACAAGTGGCATATTTAGAGAGGTAAAATACAGTATATTAATAGAATTGTGAGCTACTGATTCCTTCAACTCTGCCAAGAAACTGACTCCCTCAGAATATGTGTTGTCCCTTGGCACAGTTAGTAGGATTCAGTAGCCTCCAATTCACTGACGTCATCACAGGGCCCTTAAAAAACCATGAGAGGTGAAAATAACATAGCTAAGTAATGCTAGACAACATACGGTATTTCAAAACTACAACGTCGTAGGAGTAATTCTGTTTCATCATCACACTGAACAATAGAAGTGTTGCCAACCTTAGCTTTCTCCTCCAACTAAAACCTCCTGGCACAGAAGAGTGAAGAGATTGATTGGTATTCTCTGACACTGTGTAAAAATATATATACCCATAAATCAAAATATATTCTGAAACTCACATTCTGCTCCTTCTCACCGATAAAGAGTCGTGAAAGGAAAAACATAAACAGCTTCTTGTGCTTGCAAATTATTCTCGATACAGAGTTCCTTGTCATGTGCAAATAATTTTAGTATTTTTATTATTCATTTTCACTGGAGGTCTAAATCATGAAGTCACATGATACCTTACCAGTTCAAGGGAAAGTATTTTGTTTTCTAATAGTACCGAGATGCTATATATGTCCAGTTTCCATTACCGTTCTAGTTAATATTTACATACCCTAGTGAATTACACACATCAACCGCTTTTTCTTCACAACATTGTATATGAGGGTATCATTCTGGTTTGTGTTAAATGGTATCACATTCTTTCAACTTTACACAGGTTATAATATGCTCAGCTGGAACTCTTGAATTACACTCGTTTAACTTTTACAGCCAAGTTTTAACAACCATTTTCATCATCATCATCATCATTTCCTATGCCAAGCCGTTTATAGAAGTGAGTCCTATACACACTTCTGTTGTCCCTGTTGTTCACCACTATATGAACACTGAGAGAAGCGTGGTGCTGGAAACTTGTGCCACATTTAGTATCAAACAGGGAAGTTCAGGCGACCAAAGTGCATGGCATTGGTAGACGATTGGCGAAGATATAAAGGCGTCACAACAACAGACTGACAAGTACAGTACGTGGTGCTAGACTTGTGAACGGTGACAAGGCTGTGAGTAAGTGAATAGAGAACAATATTTTTAGATGACCTGAAGAACAATACAGAAGAACAGGTGTGACGTGAAGAACATTACCGAAGTGACTTGTAGGATATCATAGTACTTGGGCTACATGAAGAACATTATACTTATATGAGGCGATGTGAAGAACATTACTATAGTAATAGAACCTGAAGAACAATTATTCAGTACTGAGGTGACGTGAACAATATTATATCGGTGATATTGGAGAACAAGAGTGGGGTGACGTGAAGAACATGAATGAGTGGACCAGAATATTTCTATGAGGTGATTTAGTAAACTGCAGAACGTTCATCAACATAACACACTAGAGGGTTGAAGAACAGTGCTAAGGTGACTTTTACATGAAGGAATATAACTGAAGAACACTGCTGTGGGGTTTTGAGAACATTGTGCTGAGATAACTTGAAGAACATGACTGAGGTAAGAGAACTTCTGAGAACATTACAGAGGTGACCTGCACAACGTTACTGAAAAAAAAAAATAATGAAGAAAGAACATCACTGAATAAGAGAACAAACATGAGGATTGTAAGATATTTTAACTCTAATCCAAGCACTTAAGCTTTGGCTGTTGGAATATGAGTAGAATATTGTGGCAGTGACTATTAAAGAGAGTATGAGTGTAGCTGCATGTAGTAGTAGTAGTGGTGGTGGTGGTGATGATGGTGGTACTGATATTGGGTGTTGTTATGATTGTGGTATGTATTTTTAGTAGGTACTGGCTGTGGTATCTACTCTAATAATAACTGAGGTACCGTGCTACTGAGTGACTGAAGTATACATGTATATTATGTAATGACTAGAGCATTAGTTGTAGTTAGTGGCCGTGGTTTAAATAATTTGGCCATGGTGTTATAGTAGTAGTAGCAGGTGTAGTGTTTGTAGTGTTGGTAGTAGAACGGAAAAGTGCCATTATTTGTGACGTCATGACCAGGTTTGTATTTGATTCTCATGCAGTGTTCAGAGGTGTAGCAGATCTGACGTTCCTAACCCCTAGCTCTAAACTTTAAAACTTCTCATCCATCCATGCATTACTAAACTCAGGTGGTCTCTCCATTATCACGCCTCAACCCACTCTATATACTCACCTCCCATCCACCACCACTCCACCAGGCTATACCCGACCCATTCAGTGTTCTATCTATCCTTCCTTCCTCTTAACCTTTACATTGCTTCTGAATCCCTCCGGCCATCACCTCCTGACTTAACAATGGGTCAATGGTGAAAGGAGGAAGTCAGAGGTTGGGGAGTGGGGTGAGGAAGGGAGTAGAAAGCCAGAGTCCCGAGGGAATATAGTTACTGAACCCGGAAGTTATGAAAGGATCTGTGTTGGGGAAGGAGGGGGACCTTACTCACGACCCAACCAGACCCAACCCGACCCGACCCGACCCGAACACACTACCACACTCAGCAACTCATAGACTGAAAACAATGCCTTGTTGACCTATGAAAACCAGATAATGCAAACTTTAAAAGCCAGGATTAAAGGCCAGGAAGTAATATTTCTAAACAAACAGTCGAGCCAATTAAAAGCTAGACCAGTTAAAACTTTTAGTACCACGACTGTGACAAATGAACTGTGATAAAGTTAGTGTGACATCGTTACCAGAAAGTGTGTGGGTTAACGATCCGACCTTTAATGTTCGGTAGGAGGGACGGCTCTCCCTAATGAGACAGGTGAGTAAGGTAACAGGAATTAATGTCTCGTGTAAGTGTCCCTGGGGTGAGGAGGGGTGAGGAGGGGAGGGGTGTGTATCGTGAGGCCTGGCGAGAAGTGGTCCTAAGTGGGAAAGTTAGGTTAGGTTAGGTTAGGTTTAGGTAAGGTGAGGTGAGGGAAGGTGAGTTGAGGTTTGGTTAGGTGAATTAAAGCTGGTGGTAGTGGGTGGGGGTTGAATGGCGAGGTGGAGTGAGGAGGATAGACGATGAGGTGTGAGGCAGAGCAAGGATAAAAATGAGGATAGGAAGGATGTGCAGGACTGGGTGGGGTGGGGTACATAGGAGCTGCCTTATCACGTGTGTGTTGAGAGTGGAAGCTGCAGTGCATGTTTTCATACACACATACAGGTACACATTGCTGAAATAACGATACTCATGTCTGTTCTCTTGTAATAATAACATCACACACAGCCGTCCTCCTGCCATCACAAGTATCGTCTTCATAAAAATAAATGTGCACAGATACCTATATAAGTTCTTCACCAACAACAACATTATCACTCTTTGTTCTTCATCTCGCAACACTAATCACCATTAATACAGGTTCTGCAGATTTATGACCACTTCTGTGTTGTGTTGTTGAGGGGAAATATTACACAGAGCTACACATCAACTCTATAGTAGGTGCGTGTCAGACACAGACAAACAACACACACACACACACACACACACACACACACACACACACACACACAGTCCTGCACTACACATCACTATACCCTCTCTTGTGTCAATGTAAAAATATGTCATGTCCATATAAACAAGAGTAAAACAAACAGTAAAAATGAACAGCTTGAAGCCTCAGCACAGAACATAACTCAGATGGAGATTTATTTAAACACAACCATTATACAAACACCGAGCATCAAATTATCGATTAAAAGTGTATACAAATCAACCAAATAATTACAATACAAGTACTTTGATCTTTTTCCTGACTCCCTTGAAACCACCACCACCACCACCACCACCAACAACAACAACAACAACAACGTCACACTGTTCTTGAAAAATAAATAACTTCCTACCACCAACACCTCACAACTCCCTAACACCTCCCGAAACCAACCAACTCTATCCACTCCCTAAAACTCATTCCTCCAAAAGGCTCCCTCCCAAAAGTGCTATATATTTGTTCTTCACTACTGCTCCCCCACACCTCCTCCTCCCCCCAACCTGATCCCCCCACTCCTTCTCCCCCCAACCTGCTCTCTCTCTCTCTTCCCCCCACCAACAAAGCTCTCATTAACTCTCCCGCTGTTCCCTCCCGACTCTCACTTCTCCCAAAACTGACATCTGCTTCTCGGAATGTCCCACCCCCCACACACTCTCACTCCCCCCTCCCTCCCCCTCACTCTCACTCCCCCCCCCCCCCCGGTTGTTTATTCTCATTCCCAGGGTCAACATTTGGCCTCTGTTGTTTGTTGTTGTTGTTGTTGTTGTCGTCGTCAAACTGGCACAAGATGGCGGCTCCTTGCGGATATCCGTGTTATTATCTTTATTTTAATTATTTTTTTATTTTTTATTTTTAGAGTCTTCCTTTCTTTTCATTATTTCTCCTCTTTTCATTTCTGTTTCTTGTGAGGTTTGGACATTTGGGGATCTTTAATTAAGGTATATTATTTCCTTTCTGTACTGCTTCTTTACTTTTCTTTTTTAGTAATTTTCTCACTTTGTTATAATTTTATTTACTATATTCTTTTATTCAGCGTTAATGTTTGTCTTTCCTTGCCAGACATTCATCAGTTTTTCTTATCTATCACTACACACACACACACACACACACACACACACACTGTAGGGGGTTTGTATTGCCTGTAGTGGTGGGCAATACTTTAAGGAATTTGGCGCCCCTTCGGCACCAGCCACTCTCTTTCAGTTCTTCAACTGTCTCTTTTTTCTTTCTATTTCCTTCTAGTTTGCTCTCTCACCTCTCTATCAATTTCCTCTGGCGTTATATAACCTCGCTGTTGCGGCGCCTAATATCAATCAATCCACACACACACACACACACACACACACACACACACACACACACACACACACACACACACACACACACCAAACGGCTTAGCGTGCACCTCATTAACTAAAAGTTTTCCAAAGCTTTTGAAGTCATCCAGTTCAAAGTCCCTTCATTGTCCTATATACCCTTACAAAAAAATAAAAAAATAAAACAGGACACGGCACCCCTTCCACCCCCAGACAGCCAGTGCCTCCCACCACCACCAACACAGCCACAAACAGACAAAGACAGCAGACAGACCGAAGGGAAGTATATAATATTATAACTATGACCTGACAACATCACCAGACCACCGTGACCAGAGCGTGTGGATAATGAACAATGATGCTGTCTTACTTGTTGTCTTTTCCACTGGAAACTCCTTTACCACACCAGCCAGCCAGCCAGCCAGACATTCAGCCAGCCAGCCAGCCAGCCAGCCAGCCAGCCAGACATTCAGCCAGCCAGCCACCAGCAGACACCGTGTTTTGATATTCTCCACACAAATACTATATCCCAAGAAACACAAGGCTCGTTCCTTCCCAGCGTTCTTCGGTGGCTAAAACTTCACTGCGCTGGAAAAAACAAACAAACATTTGGCCACAGGTATAAGAACGGTAGGGGAACGCTTTACTCTAAGAGCCTTCAGTTTAGGAGCATTGTATCAACCAGCAAGGTGTTATGACTCTTGCGTCCTCTCCTGAATCATCGGGAAAGGAAAATATAAAACATTAAGTTATAGAATTGGAAGGCTGCATGAGTACCACTGCATGATTGGCTCCTATTCTGTAAGCATCACATGTTGGTGTTATGTGGTGCGTTTGTTGGGATAAAAAACTGTCATTGTATACCGGGGATTTTAAGTTACACACTGGTTGTTGTTGTTGTTGTTGTCAGCACTGAGATGTATGTGAAGGGGTGGGCGACCCCGGGACATGCCCACCCTCGTTCTACATCCCAGAATGACGGGAACTTTTGGAGGAAGATTTGGAGGAGGACTTGGATCCCTTCCTTGGTGTGGAGTGGTGTCTCTCCAGTAGTCCCTGTGTCTCCAGTGGTGAGGTGGGTGTGAGGGACGACTCAGGAGTGGAGTCGATGGGCTCAGTGGTCGCCTCTGGGTAGTTCTCCTCTTCCTCCTCCTCCAGGATGCGGGAGAGGACGGGCTCCATAGAGGCTGACGAAGTCATAGGCCCGGCCTCAGGAGTGGTTGGAGACTCCAATTCCTCTTCCATGTCAGACGACTTGGACGATGTGGCATCCGGCTCCTGTTTTGTTGAGGGCCTTTTGGCTACAACTGCCTTGTGGCCACTGGCAGCAGCCTTGGCCGGGGAGTGGACGGCCACACCATTCTGACTGGGCTTATGCCTTTCACGGGTTGGTGTGGGAAGGCCGCTCTCAGCGTCACGTACTAAGCGATGACCGGACTTGGACCGTGCCAGGCGACCCTTGATGTACTGATTGAGTTCCTTCTCCTCATTGTTAGACACAAAGCGGCTGATGGTTGTGAGAACACCACCCAGGAACACACAGAAACAACCAGTACCAAGGAGGTCACTGCGACGCTCAGGTGTGGTACTTTTGACATAGCCTGGCATGAGGGCGGTGATGGTAAGCATGAGGCCTATGATAATAAAAACAGAGCCCACATGGAACATTGTTACTTGGCTTAACAGCCGTTTGTTCTCTTTGTCTTCATTGAAGTATACTCTGCCATCAAGACTGACAACTGAGGGTCTTGGTGTTGTGGACACATTTGACGTGCCACTCATCCGTCGCTGCTTGGCTCGTCGTTGGTCCTCCCGTCGTGACCTCTGCCGCCTGATGGCCAGAGCCGACTGCACCGCCTGCATCTTCACCATCCTGCAGCACCAATACATGTCAGTCAACAACACACTGTATTACATATTATTGAAATTATGTATTATCTCACTATAAACATGTATATATCAATAATCAAAACAACATAATTGTTTATTAACAAAGAATATATAAGCAAACATATGGATAAAATCTGTCTGAATGCATAATTATAGCTATTGATAAAAATACCAAAATTCGTATATATATAATATATCGATAGGTATATAATACCTAATGGATATATCTGTGGATATGAAAATAGTTGAACACATACATTGACATAAGGGAGCAAGATATCTTTGAATGTCATATCAAGAGGTCAAGTAAAAATGACATATATATATAAATCTGAAGTGCTGCGGTGTAAGCATTTCCATAAACTGCAATTAGAAGCAATCATAGGGATTATTAATACACTGAAAACCATGCAGAGAGAAAAATGGGTTATGCTAAAAAACCTGCAACTCCACAATTTTCTATCCCATCTGTCCCCATCATCAAAACCCATCTACTCCTACCCACCACACACACTCATCAATCCTGCCCACATAAACCCACTGTCCCCTTCCCCATAACCCCACCCCACACCTCCCATACTACCCCTACCCACCATCTCACCACACCACATCAACCTGCCCACATTACCCCACACAATCCCACTTTCTCCTTCCCAAATCCCAACTCGTTATTCTTATCTGCACGTCATCTAAAGTTTATGTACATTGTATATACTTCTTTCTATTATAGGACAACATGAATTTCGGAGCACAAACGTTGACTATTAGTGAAGGTGTGTGAGGAGAATATATCCCACTGTCACCTGCCACATATTTAATACCCAGATTCCCACACATGACATACATTAATCTTACTGTGTCACATCCATGTCCCTTAGTTCTGTGCACTTTTGCTTATTTTATATAAGATTAGTAAGAGGTATACAGCACAAGAAAACCATAGTAGCAACAACGACATTGTATCCTTACAAGTTATAAATGTGATGAAACTGAATCTAAACCATGTTACGTTGATCTAGACCTTCCCTTCATAAATCCTAATGTGAAGTCTCCCCTCTACGGGATTATGAGTCCAACACCCTGATCATTCCACTACCCCACTTCCCAATACTTTCTACGAAACCATCCCACTACACATATCAGTATTTTTAAAAGTATTCTACACAAAGCATACATAATCTCTAAGATTCAATAAAACGCAACCTTAAAACTTGCAAGAAAACGAAATCAGTCTAAAAAAATAAACAACATAAAACAAAGCCTTTGATTTGCCCAAAAATAGACATAAATGAAATGCAACCAATACAAGGGGTGCTACAAGAACTATTATTGTGGAATCTTTCCCTCCGATAATAATTATGAACATCTACATAGAAACATTAATTGCATGCTGGTATTCATTAAAGTTATAGATAGAGAGCAACCCACATCTGTAATATGACCGTATCAGCATCTCATATAAATTCAACGGCAAGATGCCATAAAATATGTTCATATGACACCACCTCTAGATTACGTACTGAACCACTTGACAAAAACAAAAAGCCCGAGACTCACAAACCAAACAAACCTCACAGGACTTTGAATCATTATCTAGAAGTTGTCTCACTGTGTCTGTGGTTCCTGTGTAGTCTCCTCTCAGAATATGTCGCTATCGTAAGTACTGGTGTAATTTAGTTTATGAATAAATGTGTTTGACTGAAGCAGAACACCCCATTCATTCATAATTATGAATATATCACCACCACAGCACAGCAACACCGCCATATTCCATTACAAGACAACACAGGTGCGTCATAACACATGGAGACAACCACTGTACCTGTTAATTGTCTAGTACCTGGAAATTTTGCGTTTCTCCTGCTGAGAGCGGACCACACGAGCCGCCTGCATCTTGCTTGACTACTCTGCGGATCCACTCAAGAGTTAATCTATCCTAAACTACTACTACTACGACTTCCAACTACTACTATAGTCACACACTACTTCATCTTTCATGGTGTGATAGGTAAGTACACAAGAGTGGTCTATAATCCTGAGCTTTATGTGAAAAAAACACCTTAATGTAAAGTTTGAACTCTTTACAAGAATGTATTTATATTTTTTACATGCTTAATTTTCTCATTAGGTGTTTGTTTTCACATAAGTAACAATAAGATCATAGTCCAAAAGTAGAATATATACAGGTTGATCCAGCAAAAGATTTCTCGAGAGTTATTGAGTGTAGTGGAGATCAAGAAACCTATACAGACACATGACTACCAAACACTGAAATAATTCTTTCAATTATCAATATGCTGAAACTGGGAGATGTCGCCCAAAAGCTATACAGATATTCAAATATCTTTAATTGGATTATGAAATGAATACTCAATATGAAACCATGTACAGAATCACCCTGTAATATTATGTATGTATATGTATGCACAAAATATGTTGTTGTGATGAGTAAAAATATTTGGCGTTGGCCACACTAAAAATGTCACAAACCATCCCAAAAGGGCACTTCCCTGCAAAAAGGTGAAAATATACAATTTAGGTCATCTACAAAAATCTACCAAGCACTACGTTACGTGTTACGTAAGCATTCAAAACTGTGAGTGAAAGCCATCACGATGCTGCTCAACATGCCAAGTGGAGGTGAGATATTGATGTGGTCACTCACCCTCACCATGTCCAACAAGTGTCCCCCTCCTGCCCTACATCTCATACACACTCTATCACTCCACACATACATCTACCTCACCCACACCTGACACATCTACTATGCACACACCCCTCTATTCAACAAGTGTCCCCCTCCTACCCTACATCTCATACACACACTATCACTCCACACATACATCTACTGTACCTCACCCACACCTGACACATCTACTATCCACACACCCCTCTATTCAACAAGTGTACCCCTCCTGTCCTACATCACACATCATACATCTTCCTCACTCACACCTAACACACCTAATATCCACACATTCCTATACCCATACCTACTGTAATACTTCTGACATACACACGTCCCTCACCCACTCCTGACACACCTACTATCCACAACCCTTTATCCATATATACCTAATACTTTTGACACCCACATGTCCTTCACTCAAGCTGACACAACAACAAGCCCCCCTCCCCCGTTCACCCACACTTGACACAACTGACAATAACACCACCCTAACTCACATCTGTCACACTCACACTTTACACACGTGACACCTATATCCCCTTTCCCAACACCTGAAATCTACATATTACAAAACTTGACGAGTCCACACACCCACACACACAATGCAACAATAATAATTCTCTTGAACATTATATAATCTATTCACAACAAACAACAAACATCAAGTATTGTAGTTTGAGACTGGGGAATCATTAGTAAGTTTCTTGGTTACTAGGGTTGGAGGTGATACTGACAGGTAAGAAAAATCACTGGTACTGGATAAAATGTGTTCATAGAAGGAGTAATATGATCTAAATTGAACCATATACCTGTTCGGATAAACCTACAGGAAGTGACACACATACACACACACACACACACACACACACACACACACACACACACACACACACACACACACACAGACACACACACACACACACAAAACACAGCACACTAAGATTTCCCCTTTTCTTTTGATATCTAAATACTATTGTTGAGAATTTAACTAACCACTGTATGTACGACTATGGTTATAGAAGCACACAATGTATAAATAAAAGCCAATAATTCTCATCTAGGATTTAGTTAAGATGTGCTTACTATTCTTTACAGGAAGAAGGTTTTAATATTCTCACACGACATAAACAGGATTTTCGAGTTGGTGCGTTTTTATACTGACTTGGCGTCGTAAAATTTTCATATCTGCAAATTCAGAAGGTGCGACAGATGAAAAGGTTTGACGTTGCGTAACCTCTCACTGTAGTAAACTATTTGATCTTGTTTAATGAGGGATCAGTGCCCCGTGTGAATACTGAATGAATGTTGAGGGTAGGGTGACAAGACTGAATGAATGTTAAGAGTAGGGTGACAAGACTGAATGAATGTTGAGGGTAGGGTGACAAGACTGAATGAATGTTAAGAGTAGGGTGACAAGACTGAATGAATGTTGAGGGTAGGGTGACAAGACTGAATGAATGTTAAGAGTAGGGTGACAGGACTGAATGTTAATAGTAGGGTGACAAGACTGAATGTTAAGAGTAGGGTGACAAGACTGAATGTTAAGAGTAGGGTGACAAGACTGAATGTTAATAGTAGGGTGACAAGACTGAATGTTAAGAGTAGGGTGACAAGACTGAATGTTAAGAGTAGGGTGATAAGACTGAATCTTAAGAGTAGGGTGACAAGACTGAATGTTAAGAGTAGGGTGACAAGAATGAATTAATGTTAAGAGTAGGGTGACAAGAATGAATTAATGTTAAGAGTAGGGTGACAAGACTGAATGTTAAAAGTAGGGTGACAAGACTGAATGTTAAAAGTAGGGTGACAAGACTACCTCTATTGTAATTACTGATGCTAAAATAATGAACCCTTTTGTATTTACTTGTACCCTTCTGATTATATTTTCTCAGAGCACTATATAGATAGGGTCTGCCTGGAAAGCTGTGTGGATAATATAAGTGATTTTATTTAAGAGGGTAGTACAGTATAAGAGTAACTGATTCCCACACACTATTCCAAGCAACAGGCCACCATTAGTTTTGCTAATTTAGTATTGTATCCAGGCATACTTTGGAGGAATCAAGGCACTCTATTGTACCTAAAGTGTCTTTTATCCTTGTATCTCATCCTTCTGCTTCATATAAAAAGAAAAACCACATATGCCTAGACACCTCAAAAAAGCTCTTTAATTTAGAATGATATATTGAATACCAGCCAATGTTGGAGATAATTTACCCAACATATCTACATATTTCTATCTAATTTTTGGACCTCTCTGGCACCCACTGGCCTTCCTTCTTTCCTTCGACCCAACATTATCACACACACGACAGCCAGGTCACATGTGTCACAAAACGTCATTACAGGCGTCACACCAGCTACGAGTTACCCATCATCATCCTTCACTCACCAGGCCAACCTTCATCCTGTCACACACATTACTCATACTCAACTCCTTTATTCCTTCCCTCCCTCTCCCCCTTACAGCCCCATCATGATAACCTCTCTCCATCCCATCACCAGCAAACTTAATTCTTCTTCTCCTCCTCCTTCTCCTCCTCTTCCATCAAACTAACTCGTCGTTTGTTTCCTCTACCTTACGTAAGCGTTTGTACTGTTACGTCCTCAGCCCCGGGTAGACTGAGGCACGTAATCAGATATATACTGGGGAGGAAGAGTGCCTAATCAAACCCTTTTTAAAGCCTTAAGAAAGCTTTATTATCTTTATCTTTCTAGAGCTTCCTTTGAGCTTCCTTTCTTTACAATATCTTCATATATTACATATCACTTTATAAAGACAACCTGGAACTACAATACAATGTCATCAATAACATCAACAATATAGAGTAGTGACATCTTCTAACAAATAGTGAAGATGTTGACACTACTAAAACATAATGACGATGTGACATAAGCTTAAGCTTTCCCCTGTATGGGTAGTGAAGATATGTCACACCGTAACACCCCCTTTGCAATTTTAGATGTGAGTTCTCCCTTAGGAGGACTCTCATCGTACATTGTTATAACACATGGTGGATAAATTATAATTTCCTCTGCTATTTCTTTTTCCCAGAATTCGTCATCACCTTCATCTTCATAATCATTATCATCATCATCTTCATCTTCATAATCGTCATCATCTTCATCATAACTTTCTTCGACTTCATCATCACTTCCTTCGACTTCATCGTTTTCTTCTTGAACTTCATTTTCTTCTTCAACTTCATTTTCATCTTCAACTTCATTTTCTTCTTCAACTTCATTTTCATCTTCAACTTCATTTTCTTCTTCAACTTCATTTTCATCTTCAACTTCATTTTCTTCTTCAACTTCATTTTCTTCTTCTACTCTATTTTCTTCGTCTACTTCATCATAATTTTCTTCTACTTCATAATTTCTATTTTCATCCGACAAACGCTTCTCGAGCCTGCTGCCATCCCTCAATAGTTTACTGATGAGCTGGAATGTTTCCTTGTATTGGGGGTTGCTCATTGTTTTGGGTTCAGTTTTCCATAACTTGTGGTGAAGCACAACCATCTGGTGGTTTAGTTTGCCTAGCTGTTCTTTGATTTCGGGCTCAATGTTTTTGTCTATGGCTTTGTTGGCGCTCCTTGACACGTGATGAGCTGATTTCCTTGTCTTCTTGTGAACTGGTTTCTTGGAGTTCTTTTTCTTCTTCTTGCCGTCGTCATTCCCTTCACTGTCCTGGTGGCCTTCCTCCTTTTCATTGTTCTTCTCCTGCTTCTCCTCCTTTTCAACCTTTTCAACCTTCTTTCTTTCCTTTTTCTTTTTAACACTTTCTGTAGCTCCACCAGTCTTGTCCTTGGATGACTCAACCTTTGCAGTCTCTTCAATTGCTTCTGTTGGTGATGTTTCTTCCCTGGGTGATGTTTCTTCCTTGGTTGAAGTTTCCTTAGCCTTCTTCTTCTCTTTGGATTTAGCATCTTCCTCGTTATCGATGTCTTCCTCACACTCTTCCTCCACATCGTATTCTTCTAATTCTTCTTCACTTATTTCTTCCACATTGTTTTCAGTGGTTTCTTCCTCAGTGTTGTTTTCAGCAGTTTCTTCATCAATGTTTTCAGCAATTTCTTCTTCAGTGTTTTCAGCAGTTTCTTCCTCTGCTTCTTTTTCCTCTGACACAAGGAGGTTCACTTTATTTTCAGCTGGGCCTCTATTTCTGGCCTCCAGCTTTTTTAACTCAAGCTCCAATTGAGCTGTCTCCTCCTTCTCTTTCTTCAAGAGGAGCCGCAAGAGCTTCATCTCCTGCTCGTACTCCATTTTCTTAAATGGATTCTCTTGCTTTTTTCTATTTTCCTATTTTCCTGAGGAAAATTATCCCGGACAGGCCCCCAAATTTCTGTTACGTCCTCAGCCCCGGGTAGACTGAGGCACGTAATCAGATATTACTGGGGAGGAAGAGTGCCTAATCAAACCCTTTTTAAAGCCTTAAGAAAGCTTTATTATCTTTATCTTTCTAGAGCTTCCTTTGAGCTTCCTTTCTTTACAATATCTTCATATATTACATATCACTTTATAAAGACAACCTGGAACTACAATACAATGTCATCAATAACATCAACAATATAGAGTAGTGACATCTTCTAACAAATAGTGAAGATGTTGACACTACTAAAACATAATGACGATGTGACATAAGCTTAAGCTTTCCCCTGTATGGGTAGTGAAGATATGTCACACCGTAACAGTACCTCCTGTTTTCTTGAAGTTGTGTGATGCCTTTCTCTTGTAGAATGGATTGGGGATGAAGACATGGTTACACTACACTATCCTCAAGAATAACATCCACTTCCATCACACACACACACACACACAAACACACACATGTAAGTCACTATCAACGTCACTGACAACAACACCACCTCTACATCCACAATCACACTCCCATACAACCTTCTCTTCGTCTTCCCCAAGCAGTATTATCATCTCCTCCTTATCTCGACCGTCTCCTCCCTCCTCTTTCCCTTCGTAGAAACAGGAGGAGGAGGGAGAGAAACAGGTGCTCCAACACGTCCCGCTTGTGCTAATGAGGAGGTCAAGGGGGAAGCTTTCTCACCAACAACTAGCTCCATCCTACCTCACACCTTACCTTCACACACACACACACACACAAGAGAGAGAGAGAGAGAGAGAGAGAGAGAGAGAGAGAGAGAGAGAGAGAGAGAGAGAGAGAGAGAGAGAGAGAGAGAGAGAGAAAGAGAGAGAGAGAGAGAGAGAGAGAGAGAGAGAGAGAGAGAGAGAGAGAGAGAGAGAGAGAGAGAGAGAGAGAGAGCTATATAGGACACAAGAGATAAACCAACGAAGAAGAGTTAAAGACAAGTACTGCACACCCATCATCCTTCTGGGGAAAGCATCACACTGATTCTAAAGTATTCCATTTAGTAGTAATCACAATCTTGTCTCAGAGCTCAAAGCAGAGAAAAAATCTGACAGAACCCTTTGCCTTTTACTTCGTGTATATATATGCTGACATTTAATTCGAGTGGGTTTATAATCATAGCGAGTCTTCATTAGAATTAACCATGATGTCAAAACTAATAGTGAGATCAGTTAAGGGATTAAATTTGGTCATGAACTCAACCTCACAAAGAAATCAAAATCACCACAAGAAAGAAACTGTAGTCTTGTATAAATCTCATAAGGACACTCAGTAATGACTCTTCTCCCATATATATAACATTCACTACATATATCCCTACATCCAAAGGTCACGTGGTAATCGAGGCACTTTACATTCACTCCACGAAGCAGCTGAAGGAAAACACATGAACGAAATAAATGATGTCCAGTGTTAAAAGTAAAGCCATAAATCCTAGATAAGCCAAGCTATATTATATCCAGGATTAAAACTCTCGTACTCGTCTCTCAAACTGTAATGTACCGTACTGTATACCTGTTTGGTGTACGTATATAAGGGTTTAGGTGTACGGCGATGCAGTGATGACTATATATACGTACTGTACAAATTATAGAATACAGTGATGGATACTACGTACTTATACAAATTATATATGACAGTAATTGATATAAATACTTTATAGATTATAGCATACAGTAATGTATTTATAATTATAAGTACTGTACAAACTATAGATTTAATTACAGATATAAATTTTGGATATAAGTACTGTACAAACTAATAGATTTAATTACAGATATAAATTTTTGGATATATTAAGTGCTGTACAAATTATAAAATAAGCAGAATAAAACCAAAACAAGCAGACCACTTCTTCAGCATTAACGATATGAGTGTGCTAAATTCAGAGAGGCTTAACTAACTAACTAACATTAGCATCAGAGGCGGTGCAAACTTTTGTCATAGTGTTGGCTGCGGGGGGCTATATATTTACATCAAGGCGTATACGTGTGTGTGTGTGTGTGTGTGTGTGTGTGTGTGTGTGTGTGTGTGTGTGTGTGTGTGTGTGTGTGTGTGTGTGTGTGTGTTAAAGAATGGCTTAGTGGTAATGTGCATGAGAACCTTCAATGCCGTTTGGGGAGTAAAAGAAGTGTAAACATTGAGAGAGTGGAGAGCAGAGGCAAGTAAGTGTGAGTGAGAGTGGAAGAGGCAAATTCAGCAAACATTCTCAACTGAGCGTGGGAAGGAGGCGAGGCTGTGCAATGCCCACTATGAATATTTGAGTAGTGGATGGATAGAAACAGAAGTGAATGGAGGATGCAGTGAATGAAGGCAATACTGTGTGAATGAAGAGTGTATAGAGATGCTGGTTGAAATAGCAAATAGATGGATGAAAGGATGAATAGATGGAGGAAAGAGATAGTGTACTGTTGGGTTGCCTATATATCAGGGTGTAAAGATGGGATAGAAAAATAGTAATAAGGATGGATGGAGTACAGTAAATAAGAAAATGGAAGGAGAGGTGAGGGAAGGGTACGAAGAGAGGGAAGGAGGGAGGGAAGGAGAGCTGTACTACACGGATGAAGGGAGGGAAGGAGGGAGAGGTAGGTTTCCATGGAGCACCCCGAGGGAGAGAAATTGGATTTGCCTCCATCCTTGTTTGCAAAGGACGAGGTGCTGATGGGATGATGAAAAAAGACACAGAAGTTGGTAACCCAGTTTGGTAAAGGTATAGGTAAGAGGTGTTTGTCTGTGTGTGTGTCTTATGATGGGTTAGGTTAGGTTATGTAAAGGTTAGGTTAGGTTAGGTTAGGTTATGTAAAGGTTAGTTATATATATAAAAAAAACTACAGCACAACATCAGTAGCGAAGTGTGTTCAAGTGTATGGAGAGTATAGATAGTAGTATTAGTGGTAGTGTTATTTGAATGAGTACTGATAGGAATATAATTTATGTATGGAGAAAGAATTAGTAGTTGTGTGTGTGTGTAGTTGTAGTAGTGGTGGTGGTGATGGTATAGAATTTTGTTACTGTATTATGAATGACAGTGGTTGTTGTTGTTGTTGATAAGGATGTGTGAGAAGGCATAATAGTACAGTAGTGGCAATCAATCAACAATGTCCGTTCGTTCGTTATTGGGGCTTAACTCCAATCGACTTCGTAATGGTCATTAAGGCTATGTAACTGTAGAGTGATTGATATATATACAGAGTCATATATATGTGTGTGTGTGTGTGTGTGTGTGTGTGTGTGTGTGTGTGTGTGTGTGTGTGTGTGTGTGTGTGTGTGTGTGTGTGTGTACGAGGTAGTATATGGGGAAGTGCATATGTGTGTGTGTGTGTGTGTGTGTGTGTGTGTGTGTGTACAATGAGGTGACTTGAGAGGGTGAATAAAGGGCTGTACTAATAGATGATAATAATACTAAATCACTCTGGGGTTATTTGTAAAGACAGTGCAACGTCCCAACACTCAAAAGATAAATTATATAGGTAAACCCACGATATATACAATACATACCTCCAGCATCTAACTTATTAAGGTGTTACAGAGATATGGACAGAAAAACGCCGAAGGGAAAGTTTTAGCGCTCAAGAGTGTAGCGTCAATAGGAAAACGTTGTTGTTGTGGTGGTTTGTCATCAGTGAAAAGATGTTTGAATAATGTAAGGATTAAATAAAAGCCTTGGTGTAGGAGGCCCAAATGTTTTGAAAATGGTGCGGTGCCATAAGATGTGTAAAGCTCAAAATTACGAAGACTGTGAGGAGGTAAAAACGCTTGGTAAATGGAAGCTTATTAATTAATACACACGTGGTAAGTAGAAAGCCTCACTGATTCACTGGAGACTGAAAAGCTTAATTTATGGGGAAATACAGTGTTGGTCAATTTGTAGCAACTGATTCCTTCAAGTTATTCCAAGTAACAGGACCCCATTATCATTGTTAATCTGGTAGTGTTTCCTGGCATACTTTGGAGGAATCAAGTTGCTCTAAAGTACCAAAAGTGTATTAACCCCTTTACTGTTAGCTTAGTGAGAAGCTTAAATTAATGTGTATATAATAATCAGAGTGTGTGGGTGTTTGTCCTGTCACCCACAAGGACACGGACTGACTGGATGTAGTAAAGTTTCAAGCAACCAATACACAACCAGAGTAAAAGTAGTAAAAAATAGGGAAGATGCAGCAAGATTCCAGATCACATAATGGTTGAGTCATATAGAGGTAGAAGCAGCAGGTACTATAGCAGAGGGAAGGGAGTATAGTAAGCTACAGTACCAGGCAGCAGTCATATATTGGTTCTAAAGCCAGAGATGTGAGTATAAAAAAAGGAGAGTGGGAAGAAAGATGATGATGATGAGGAAGTAGTTAGGGAAGAGATAGATATTATACAAAAGAGGAAATAGAAAGAAGAGGGAGATAGAGAGAGAGAAATGGTAGAGTGCAGAGAGGATTCAGATAAGGAAACAGAGAGTGGAGAGAAGAATAGAGAGGGGAGAGAAATGAAAGAGTGGAGAGAATAGAGAGAGAAAGATAGATAGATAGATAGATAGATAGATAGATAGATAGATAGATAGATATATATATATATATAGTATATATATATATATATATATATATATATAGAGAGAGAGAGAGAGAGAGAGAGAGAGAGAGAGAGAGAGAGATATGAAAGAGTATAGATAGGATACAGAAGGATATGTACAATTTACATGATGATTACAACAAAAGATAAAAGTGTATGTTCACTTAATTGAAGAAGGAACATGTAACACTTAAGGAAGGAGGAGTGTAGGAAGAGAGTGACAAAATAAAAAAGGAGTACATGTAATAATCTACTATAAAGAAAAAAAGATAAGATGGAAATAAAGACAAGAAGGATACACAAAATGATTAAGGTACTGTACGAGAAAAAAAAATAGAAATAAATGTATATATAATGATAAAGATTACAATAGTGAAAAGAACATAAGAAGATGAGAAGGAGTTGACGTGATAATCTGTCTGTATGAAAAAAAAGACAAATGCAAGTAGGAAAAATTTATAAGTATAGAAAAAAAGAGACAAGAGTAAAGTCGCAAGATTAGGTATGGAAAAAGATAAATAGGAAATGCAAGTAGATTAATAAGAGTATCGTAAATGAAAATCAATGAGACGTAAGAATTAGAAAACAAATTATAGTAAATGTAAGAAGTTTAAAATGTACAGTACCAAAAAAAAAAAAAAAAAAAAAAAAAAAACACACACACACACACCAATGTAGTCGTAAGAACCGGTATGAAGTAGAAAAAGAAAGTCAGTCAAGAGAGAATAAGAAGAGAGGAAACACGAGCATCAACATTACCACGGAGCGACTATATTGAGAAGAAGACTGGTTGGTTGATTGGTTGGTTGGTTGGTTGGGTGAGGGGGGAGGGCCTGGCTGTGTGTTTGGGAGGGTTGTTGGTTGGTTGGTGGTTGGTTGACGGGGCCTCTCTGCTTTACACTACAACAACTCTCTGCTCTGAAAAGGTTTGTAATGATATGTCCATCTGTTAGTCGTCGCCTGCTCGAGCTGGGTCTGTTTAGGTTAGCGTAGGTTGGGTTAGGTTAGGTTAGGTTAGCATAGGTTGGGTTGGGTTGGGTTAGGTTAGCATAGGTTGGGTTAGGTTAGGTTAGGTTAGCATAGGTTGGGTTGGGTTGGGTTAGGTTAGCATAGGGTGGGTAAGGTTTGGTTAGGTTGGGTTAGGTTAGCATAACTTGAGTTGGGTTGGGTTAGGTTAGCATAAAGTAGGTTGGGTTAGGTTAGGTTAGCATAGGTTGAGTTGGGTTGGGTTAGGTTAGCGTAAGTTGGGTTGGGTTGGGTTAGAGACCGTTGGGTTAGGTTAGGTTGGGTTAGTATAGGTTAGATAGAATTAGAATAAGTCTGGTAAGGTAAAAGATAAGTTGCGTTCACCTATAACTATATTTATTGTAACTTGCGGTGGGTTAGTTTAGATTAGCTTTTTGGATTGGGTTGGATATTATTAAGTTAGACTGGACTGGAATGGACTGGGTTGAGTTAGGACACAGTAGACAGAGTTGGGTTGAGTTGCATAAGGTTACGTACCGGTTGGGTTAAATTAATGTTGATTGGATTAGGTTGAGTTTGGTTAGGTATTCCTGTAATGGACTAGGTTAGATAGGACAAGGTCAAGTTAGGTCAAGATGGATAGGGTTCTGTTAGGATGAGTTGGGCTAGGTTAGATAGGACAGGATCAGGTTAGGTCAATCATGATGGATAAGGTTAGTAAGGTTAGGATTGTTTTGGGAAGGTTTGGCTTGCTTTTACAAGGCTGGACTTGGTTAGGACATTAAACATGGATTAAGCAACTCTGGTTAGATTAGATTAAAAATGGATAGGTTATTACACACTACACAACAATTACAAGAACAATATCAATGCATATTAATTGTAACTACTGAACATTGAAAGCAAATACTTTTAGATAAATACTGAATACAGTGTTATAAAATTGCTGCAAATAAAAGATACATCATGAAATTAAAATAATACATGGCTACATTAAATTATTACATATAACACTTAAGCTGCAGCAGTGTAACTTACAATACATATTAAGGTTGACTGATATTACAACAAAGTACATATAACTAACCCTAATAAATCTGTCAGTGAAATATAGACCACCAGAGGAGAACAACTTATTGACAATGATTCGCTTTTAGTGAGTCGAGGAATTAGCTGAGAAAAAGATGACGAGAAGAAATAAACAGATTAAGAGACTTGTATATTTACTACACTGTTGTCTATGGTAAATCTGGAGCAATTGATTCCTCCAAACGATTCCAAGCAACAGGATACCATTAGATTTAATCACTGACTCTGTTTCCCGATATACTTTGGAGGAATCAAGGCGCTACAATACACCAAAAGCGTACCCTCGTCAAAAAATATTTCTCCTCCAATGGTCCAACTACCAATATATTCTATCACAGAAATATTACATCAATTACGTGTTAATGGTGACAAATCTGGAGCAAATGATTCCCCCAAAACTACTCCAGGCAACAACAACAAAAACTACTCCAGGCCACCATTATTATTTTTGTTCATCTGGTCCTGTTGTTGTTTCCTGGCATATTTTGGATGACACAAGACACTCCAATGTACCAAATGTATACTATGCCCTTAATTAAATGAACCTGTAAGGAGTCTGGGTTATGTCTACTAAATTCTAAACATGCAACTCCTAAATATATATATGTATGTCACTGGCCATGGGGGGGGGGGGCGTCGTCTGTGTTAAGGGGGTAGTACAGTGTTGGTAAATCTGGAGTAACTGATTCCTCTAAAAACTATTCCAAGCAAACAAGTCACCATTATTATTATTATTATTATTATTTTTTTTTTTGTCCTGTTTCCTGGCTGGTGTGCTTTAGAGGAATCAATGTACTCTAATGTACCAATAGTGTAATACCCCCTTAATAAAATAACAGGCCCGTGATCACCTAGGGTAGACAATGAGGGCCACACTAGCAATACCAGGCAACAACAACAACACCCACAACACTGACAACAAACAAACAAACAACACCTGGGTAACAAGGAGCACCAACACCAACACCAACACCATCACCACCAGACAACACAACAACAACAACACAACACTGACTCTGGACAACACAAGATGGTAATACATAGTAGAGCCACCACATATATATAACGCTAATTCCAAGCAACACACACACACACACACACACACACACATACACACACACACACACACACACACAACACCAATCCAAGCATACCGCCTCACACACACACACACACACACACAACACTCACCAATCCAAGCAATACCACCACACACACACACTTACACACCAATGCAAGCAATACCACCTCACACACACACACACACAAAGACAACAACAATTCAATCAATATCACCACAATACACACACACACACACACACACACACACAACACCAATCAAAGCCACACAGCCACAAAACACTGAACATCTAAACACTTATCACCTCGCTCTCTTTGAAATACCATAACGTGATTACCTGTGACAAAACAATAACACAGATTAATTTGGAACACGGCTTAGCAGAGGGACGATCAGTGGTTACCTCAATTGTGATGGAAACGTATGCATTGGTGATGACTATAACCTAACATGACCTACCATATCAGATTCTAAGCCTTTATAAACATCCATCTGTATACGGGTTTGTGAAAGTGTGTAATGACTTGTTTATATATATATTTTTTTTCACACGTAGAGTCGTTCGTTCCATTGTACCTCACGATTCG
>JAWQEG010005261.1:0-59525 GCA_033782935.1 Petrolisthes cinctipes
GTATGTGTCACGTTAGGTTCTCTAGCTACTGCCCTTCCATCCTTGTGCCTGTTGGTGGCGAAGTACTATATATATTGCGTGTCATTGGTGCATATACCGAAACCCAATATTATAGAGAGGTAGACCAGGCACATTAGTTTTCTTCCTCTAGCCCCTACGTCCACCACCGTCAAAGCCAGGAACACCAACTCCATTGCCACCACCAGCACTAATGTCAACGCCAACACTAGCACCAATACCAATAACATCATTACCAACACCACTGCTACCACCAGCACCACCGCTATCACCAACACCACCGCTACCACCAACACCACCGCTACCACCAACACCACCGCTACCACCAACACCACCACTGCTACCACCAACACCACTGCTACCACCAACACCACTGTTACCACCAACACACCACTGCCACCAACACCACTGCTACCACCAACACCACCACTGCTACCACCAACACCACTGCTACCACCAACACTACCGCTACCACCAACACCACCACTGCTACCACCAACACCACCGCTACCACCAATACCACCACTGCTACCACCAACACCACTGCTACCACCAACACCACTACTGCCACCAACACCACCGCTACCACCAACACCACCACCGCTACCACCAATACCACCACTGCTACCACCAACACACCGCTACCACCAACACCACTGCTTACCACCAACACCACCACCGCTACCACCAACACCACCACCGCTACCACCAACACCACTGCTACCACCAACACCACCACTGCCACCAACACCACCACCGCTACCACCAACACCACTGCTACCACCATCACCATCACCATTTTCAACACAACAACAAAACATCTTAAACAACACCAGATATCCAACACCGTCATAACCAAAGCCACCAACCACCTCCTTGCACAGGGAGATGCTTATGGAAGAGAGCTGAACTTATTATCAAACGCTTGAGAGGGAAAGGGAATGTTTATGCTCGATTCATTTCGCTGAGGAGATATTGATTGCCCATTAATACTCTCTTGTTAGTGGGAGTGGATCAGTTTCCCCTTTTCTCTCACACACAAGGATTAAAGGAAGTGGGGTATTGGTTAATGATGATGAGGTATGATGATTGTTGGTATGACAGGATTCGGTAAGATGACATGAGACGATTTTGCATCTCTCTCCTATCCTTGCTCTTCCTTTGACTCCTTTCTCTCTCTCTCTCTCTCTCTCTCCTCTCTCTCTCTCTCTCTCTCTCTCTTCTCTCTCTCTTCTCTCTCTCTCTCTCTCTCTCTCTCTCTCTTTATCATCAAACCCTCCACAACCTGTTTATCAATCTTTCCAATTTCAACTTATTATTCCACTCCCTTGACTCTCCGACCTCTTTCCCCTTCTCCACAACCCGTACCACAGACACTTTTCTGCTCTCTCGCCCTCCGGCTTTCCTTTCCCTTTTTCCACTACTGTCCCTAACGTCTCTCCTCTTCCCCTGCTCTCCATCTCCCCTCTGTACAAACTTCATCTTTTCTAATACCGTCCCCACTTTTTCAGTAGTTCTCACCGTTTTTTTTACACTCGTTTCCCTCTTATCTGGCTATTTACCCTCTTTTTCTCATGCTTCCTCCACTTTACATATTTTTCCATCATTCTCTAAAAGCATCCCTTCTCCTGACCTCTCTTCACTTCAAGGGCATACATCTCTATATACACTCCACCACTCCTTTCCTCTCATTTCTTTCCTCCAATGTCATGTTTTACCCTGGGTTTCTCTCTTGCTACCATCTTCACAGTCAGTCCTCTCCCCTCACTCCTTCTCTTTCTCTCCTTCCACTCCCACTATCATCATCCATCTCACTCTCCCCACTCACTACCTGTCGTGATGTTCCCTCTACCACTCCCCTCTCTCTTCCACTGACAAGCCAGTAGTCGCCGTGATCTCTGACGGGGAAATATTAAAATACTGAATATCTTCCTAAAGTCTCGACAGGAATCAGCATTCACATAATATGGTCAGGGGGTAATGCTTTGCCTTCAGGGGTATATATCACAAGTTGAGAGGAAATATGTTGACATGGCTTTATAATGCTTATTGGCCAAGTTGTGAATATATATATATATATTTATATATATATATATATATATATACTACAAGTCTCCAAAAACCTCGAACCTCACCCTACACAACCGACCTACTACCCCAAGAGACCGATGAACAGTGACCACGTGATTTACCAACACACCTGTAACAGTGTGGACTGTGAGCCTCACCACTATGTTGGTAAAACACAAACATCACTGTCTCGTCGTCTCACCATGCACCTCCAGTCCAGGGTCTATAAAAGACCACTACCTTACCCACGACAACCAAGCTCTGACACGAGACAAACTAGTAAACAATACCACCATACTAGACAAAGCAAACAGACAGCAGAAGACTCTCCTACCTAGAAGCGATCTACATAGAAACCCTACAACCCTCTATTAACAACCAAACACAAGACCTCCAAATACTGCCCTCCAGAAAACGACACATCACCAACACCGTCAGGATACTCACCACACCTCCAACACCTACTGACCCACCACAAACATCTAACATCTTACCCACTACAACCAACCAACAACTCAGACGTAGCGCCAGAATCAGAAGCTACCCCCTATCCACCAATCACTAGGCCTCTGATATGGTGGCCCCGCCCACCCCACATACGGAAAACAGTTAAATACCCCTCACCCACTCAGAATCGCCACTTCCTCCTGAAGATGTCCGATGTACTGGACGAAACGTCGACCTCCCCCCAACAACTCAACTTTTGCCTCACTCATCCACCATCTAAGTGAAGACTTAAGAAAAATTGTAAGAAATATTGAAAATATAAATAATAAACTCATTAATGCAGAACAAGCCATTTCCTTTAACCTCGTTTGTTTGAAAGAGAATATATATTATATATATATATATATATATATATATATATATATATATATATATATATATATATATTATATAGATATATTATATATATATATATATACCATGTAATTAAACTGAATGATAACTTCCTTGGATAATTTTAAGCTAAAATGTGTCTATGATGAATGGTCGAATTATGCATAGTTTAAGCTGTACAAGGTAGATTTAATGATTAGGTGTCATAGAATTTATTCAAATCGTTGTTATAATCCTAAAAAGTGAAACTCATTGTAGTATACGTAAAGCTGACTCTACTATATACAGAATATATATAAAGAAAATTCCAATAGCACATTGATGGGAAATAGGAGAGAGGAGAGTCATGTACTAAGGTTGATTTGGCAGCATGACTAGTGGTAAAACACGACGTCTGCCACACCCAGAACGGACTCCTTGGACCACAAGAAACTAAGTTGGCTACACTAATACTGCAGTCAGGGCGAATTGACACACATAAAATATTATTCTTGTTAAATTCTGATTTGGCAAACACATCCCATTGTTGTTATCAGATTATTATGGATGAGAATTCACCCACAATTCCTTAAATAACAATTCTTTGAAATGTCACATTTCTACTTCACGACCTGCTGAATGTAAAAATAAATGGGAGTTTAGAGCATGTAATTTACGTCAGTTAAATATAAGGTTCAACTAACTTCCACGAATACCATTCCCTATCAATAATATCACACCTTAAGTTTCCATTGTTTCCCTACAGAAATAACAACATTGTTATTTTCTGTATGTAGCCTACACATTTACATATGATGCATAACTATAATAATAAAATACACTTCTTAACCTTAAGCCTAAAACAGTGGATCAAACTAGAAAAATAAGAATCATAATCACTGGTTTTCAGAGTACATTAATATTTATGATGTGTATGGAGGTCGTGAAAGTTAGCGTGCCACTAGCCAGCTTCCCCCAGCTCAGATGTTAATTCTCAATTACCTCGTGTGTTGGAAAGAGCATCTGTTTTTTAGTCAAATCCTACTCAAAGGCCTGACCCTCGGGGAATGGTTATTTCTTTTATTTAATGACCCAATAGGATGGAGGGAGAGGCCCCCCAGGTGGGTTTTCCGTAACATAATCATAAATAATAATAATAATTAATAATAATAATAATAATAAATACCCCATTAACCTCATCATCCACATAGGAACTGACCCGGTAATAATGGTACCGCGACTTACTGCAGACTGCTGCCGTAAAACTTTAACGTGAACAGTGAATTACATCGATAGCCTCAGGCATCATTAAACAAGACTGGTGATGAATTTGATTACCTTCACTCCCAGTTAGAGTAATTAACAGTGTGAGTCACGTGCCGCCCTCTATTTGTCATGTTCCATGGACGCTAATTGAGCTTTAATTCCAGTTACTGATGATAGAGCAAAAATATTCTTGTTTTTGAAGGGGTTTAAGGAAATGTAGTGAATCTGATATCATTTGAGCTGTATGCAATCTGTTTCTACCGGGTGGTTGGGTAAATAATTCCGTGTTTTCTTGAAAGGATTAATAATTTTTGTTTCATATGCCACTTTTTGCTGGGCATTATCAACTGCTAGCTTTGTAATATTTTTTGTATTATGAGAATTTTTAGAGAACAATTCGATAAGTCCACTATTATTCTACGGTCGCTTGTATAAATAATTGGTTTATTATAAAAGGATGTCCAAAGTGTCATGAAAATTATTTTAAAAGTTTATTTTTTACGCTTATCCATCACAGTTTTAATTATGATATTGCTTAATGTGTTCACAATTCTCAGAAAATTTACGCTCTCTCCCGTAATAGAAGGTAAGCAAG
The DNA here is from genome assembly GCA_033782935.1 of Petrolisthes cinctipes. Lineage (NCBI taxonomy): Eukaryota > Metazoa > Arthropoda > Malacostraca > Decapoda > Porcellanidae > Petrolisthes > Petrolisthes cinctipes. Next base: position 4,769 of record JAWQEG010005261.1, read on the forward strand.
AAAAATCTTAATTAAGGTGGTAATTCTTTTTTGGTACATTGGAGTGCCCTTGATTTCTCCAAAGTATGCTAGGAAACAGGACCAGAAGAGCAAAAATAATGGTGTTCTGTTGCTTGAAATAGTTTTGAGGATTCAGTTACTCCAGAAATTACCAACACAAAACTTCCCCCTTAAAGAGAGAGTATTTTGTGGCGTCAGAGAACTGGTGGGGGTACGGTATTGATTTTCTACACTATGCAGTATAACACAATTCCCAACTCTACTTTTAGAGGTAATCTGCTTCCTGGACAAGCTTGGAGGAATCTGTAACCATTCAATTCGATATCAACAAGCTTTTGGTGACACATTTTCGTCATACACACCAATGCTGTCTCTCTCTCTCTCTCTCTCTCTCTCTCTCTCTCTCTCTCTCTCTCTCTCTCTCTCTCTCTCTCTCCTCTCTCTCTTCCTCCTCTCTCTCTCTCTCCTCTCTCTCTCTCTCTCTTCTCTCTCTCTCTCTCTCTCTCTCGACAACAGTGAGTGGTCTGCTCTCAACACCCGACGATGTATATTATTCTGAATTATTGCATTTCAGGTTTATACTGATGGGGGCATTTTTTATATCACGTGGAACATTGATGACACCGATAATGACTGTGCCTGCTGATATATACAGTAATCTATCGAATAAAATAGTATTACGGACCTAAAATCAGAACAAAATACAGAATAAAAATTGCTATCTCACTCTATAGGGACAATTAATTTTTATTCAAATGTAGCTTGATTTATTTCCTACTGTTTTTGACTTGATGGAGCAAAAGTCAGTCACCTCACCAACATAAAACACAGTCAGGTACAAAGGCCCTGCATCAGATGAATGAACGTGAACCATGAGTGAATCATTATGAACCAATATTACAGAACTAATGCGTCTGACTACTGTACAGTCGGCGGAAAAATTCGTGTCGCCACATCTGCCAAGTCATGAATTACAGTATGAAAATATAAGCTTCACAGGCTCGTAAAATGAAAACCCAGAGTAGTTTACTTATTTGTCCCTTGGATATTGTAATGTTGTGTTTGTGGTGAATGTGTTGGTTCGATTATTATAATTCATGTTATTCTTCAAGAAACGATAAGTGAGGCGACACGACTTTTGCCGCCGACTGTACAGTACACGGTTTGCACGTAAAATTGCAATCATCGGTTTTCTTTTCATCATCACCATATGCACAGTACTTTCATACACATGTGCATTTGAGAGTAAATGTTTCGATGCACTGAGTGACTTGCGAAACAATGTGATCAATCCCATTAAGGACCCTGTGATCGTGTATGAAAAATTGGAGGCTTCTGACTCCTGAGTATGCCACGAAACAAGCCCCTTCCATATAGGTGGTGTTTCGTGGCAATATTTGAAGGACTCATTTACCTCCAATTTTCTGACTACAACACAGGGTCCCTTAAGTTGTGATCTGGATTGGATTGGATTCCGGTAACTAAGATTGGCAGTAGTTTTTAATGGGTTGCCAGCAGGTCATCATTTATCGAAACAAAATATTCAAAGGACTAAATGAAAAGATTTGATTACTGTATGTTTAAGTTATCCTTCTATTTACCAACACTTTTGACCACAACACTACACTCCTGACCAATATTCTTACCCATTCCAATTATTCAGAAATAAAGGAACAGTTCTCGGAATATTACATAGCCACTATGCTTACTTGTCTCATTATTTCTGGTTTGGTACAGTTGGCAGAGGGTGGATAAGAACTGATTGTACAGATGCACACGGACCACGGTATCATCTAGGAGTTAGATGATGCAAATAAACAAAGGATATAGTAAAGCATTCAGTTGGCCATGTAAATACGTAAGAGTATAATTATAGTCTACCTGTTCTCCCACTCACATGATCACTGACGAATAGAGATAGAAAATCTCTCCCATGATCTGAGAGATGGATAAATTGATATATATATATATATATATATATATATATATATATATATATATATATATATATATATATATAGAGAGAGAGAGAGAGAGAGAGAGAGAGACCAACACACTTGGTGAAAAAAAAAATGAATTTAAAGCAACAGGAAAGGGGAAATATATCACAGGAATAGACAGACAGACCGACATGGAGAAGAGGGGAGGGGAATAAAAGGGAAAAACCAACACACACACACACACACACACACACACAGACAGCCACTCAATATACTAGACAAAGTGTCATTGGATTTCGACGTCTGGTTGTATTATTCCAATGTATCTTACGGTGCAGGGAATTTCCACGTCCAGGAGTTGTTATGGAAATCACGATCAGTTAATGTAGGATTTAAAAAAAAGTTCAGGTCATGAGCTTCAGATCAGGATACCATTGGTCAAGAAAGGTTATTCAAGCTGCAATTTGGTTACAACAAGTTTAGGTTCATTATCCTGGAAAAGGAAAAAGAGATAAAAATGTTTCCTTGTACTGTACAATGAGAGAGTTTGGAATAACATACCCTGAGCCTAGTGTGTCCAGGTCCCAGGGGATAGTGGCCAGCATCCCGTGGGATTTACAAGCCACATTAATTTCGGGAGCGGGCCCCCTTCCTTCCTCTCACCAACGGGGAGAGGAGATTAACATCACAAATGGAATGGCGGGATGTGGAGAAGGTGGTGAAAGCGAGGGATTTCCTGAGGGTTACATGTGTAGAAGGTGTTGCTAAATGGAGATCATCAGTTCAAAATGAACAGAGATTACAAGTGAAGAAATTAAATGGGAATTTCAACATGCAAAAATGAAGATGCGAATTACTATAGTACAAAAAGGTCGACGAACAACAGGTGCAGACTTAAAGTGAGATTTAGGAGAATAGAACAAACTTGGTATTACAGGAATAAGTGAAGTAACTGGGATTGAGAACTGTATATATAAGATATTGTTATATAAGTTGAATAGGGACACGAGGAGTTTGTACAGTGGAGGTCAATTATTCTGTTCTGGTCCGAGACACAAATGAATCTCTCCCAACTGAAGTGCTTCGCGAGGAGCGGTGGTATGCGACGTTGGTAGAGATTCATGTTGTGTCTCAGATCAGGATAGAACTATTGCCCCCCAGTGTACCATGACCAAACAGGGCCGTGTGTTCCCCGCTTAAATCACCCCCACACACACACTGGTTCACCTTAGTGTCAAACAGTTACCATTCGACTTGTATCAGTGTTCGTTAATGATGTGTGTGCGTGCAAGTGCTTGATCGCTGCTTGAACCCGTGGCGACTAACAGGACACAAACACACACACACGCTCACGCTCCAATACTCCCTTTCACACTCTCTCATCCAGCATTCCCCCTCTGTATCTGTTTCCCACCCTCACTCAACCTTGATAGCGGACAGTGTAAACAAGTCAGTTGCCAACAAACAGAAGGCAGGCAGATGTGAGAAATAGTTACCAATTCGAGTTTTATTTCCATAACTGGCAGTGTACTATACAGTACATACACTCTCCCAAAAACCATCGGTCCCCCTGGTCTTGATGTTTCTGAAAGGGAACACAGAATCACATAGTCAGCAGGTTTGGTTCATTTGGTATTCCTAACAGTGAGTTGCACCTTTCTCTTGTGATCACACATTGAATACTATAAACTGCTACAGTAGACGACCATGTGTCACATAAGGCGGTGAAAATAAATTGAATGTGATTAAACATAACCAAGCCAATTATTTATCTGAGCAAAGAGGCCTAAAATATTTCGTCTTAATTTTTTTCACAATTGCAAAGTTTTAGTGATGTTCTATAGCGTATATGGAATCACATTTTCATTACAAAAGGATAATATCATTCCCCCATAAGATTATATACGACAAAATATGATTAAAATCTCTTGGACAGTAGGTAAACTCTACCAAACGCAATGCTACCTGCAAACGTCAGCAGTATCATTACATTTCCTCGTTTGTTTATTTGTTTTTCTTATACAGGCATGGCATTATCCTTCCGTAATTAGAATGAATAAAATTCCATGTACAGTCGGCGGCAAAAGTCCTGTCGCCTCACTTGCTTCACCGAGGTACGCGATGTTCATAGACTCGAGATTATGTGTAGAAAACATGTGTAGAAAACATGTGTATTTCTCGAGTCCATGAACATTGTGCGTCTCGGTGAAGCAGGTGAGGCGACAGGACTTCTGCCGCCGACTGTACATTATAAAACATCACAAAAACATTCCAATTAAGTAGAACTAAATTAAGGCTCTTTTATCCAATAAATATTAACCTATAGGCAAGGGTACCGGCCACCCGCCTTTTCTCCCTCTCAATACAGTGCAGTCATAAAATTACAGCAAAATAATTACAGGAATGCATGACATTATGTTAAAGAATCAATTAAAATAGGTAGAGTTTCTTCATAAAACTCATTTACGAAGCTTCTGCCTTCCGTTCCACCATTTGTCAACAAGTTGCAACCATTTTCATCAACATCCAGTGTACTGTACTGAGATCACACACAGCATACTTCATAGAACAAATTATACTCTAAATGAAATTATATATCTCTGGTGTAAATTATTGCAATAAATTGTGGTACACCCTGTGGCTTACTAGACTCTGTGTAATCCCTTGGCTATCACACGCAGTGTTGCCAGCCCGAAACTAGTATGTTATGGAGTGCGCATATTTAAAATCTGCATTTTCGAATTTTTTCGTCACCCGCGGTACGCCACACTTGGTGGTGTCAAATTATCTTTTAACCCGCGGTTAAGGGTATGTATTATTGCCCATAGAAGTATCGTTCCCCTCCTGGTGAGCCATTTGATAAATTTGGCAACATGGCAGTGTACTGTGCACCCGCTCCGTCTTGCTCTCTAATAGCATTTTTATGAAACATGTTGTGATCCATTCAAAACAATTGACTTTACAAAATTCTAATAACCAATGTAGATTTTTGCTAACGAGTAATTTTATATACAATGTCATAACGCGAGGTAATTAAAATATGACTGTGTAAAGAATAGATTGTAATTCTTTGAGTAACGTATGGCTGCATTAACTTGTTACTTCAGTATTGAGACAAACTAATCTCAGCCTAGGGTCACACCAGGATGGTGATCCTCTCAATTACTGAGGACCTCGACACTGTAGAATAATGTAGATCCTTCCCAACAACGGGTTTTTTCCCATTGCTGTTAACAATCACTTTTAGCAGGGAGAACTTGGCAGTGTAAAGAATTTAATTTGTTTATGGCCAAACTAATCAAGATTTTGAGGGGAACTGAATGTTGTGAATTGAGTATTTAATATTGTGCAGTTAAACGTTTGTAAGACCCTCGCCTTTGCATTCGTTTTAACTGAGAATTTTATCATGAGCCAATTCTATATGGCAGCTTCCACTTTTAAGTTTTGTAAGGTTTCAAACCTTTATTGATTTTCTGCATTCAATGTATTAATAAAATATATTCGATACAATGTCATATCCAGACAGATATTTACTAAGAGAGAGAGAGAGAGAGAGAGAGAGAGAGAGAGAGAGAGAGAGAGAGAGAGTAGAATTGGGCTACGATACGGGAAAACTGGATAACAGGGACTGAAAATATTAACCCAGTGAACTATGGCTCATCTATCACTTTCTGAGATAAAGAGTGAAATTATCATACTATTGGTTATACCTATTCGTAAATATATATCGGCTTTTGCCAAGGGTACCATGGTTATTGTGAATGTAAAACTCTAGACACAGTAGAATAATCCCTTCAGCAGGTCACAGCAGTGCATGATAAAATACGTAAGTTAGTTGAAGCTGTATAATTATGAGTTTTTTCAGTCATTATTTTTCATGCCGTTTCATTCTCTTTAACACATACCAGTAAGTTCTAACATAATTCCTCCATATTAGCATAGAAATTGCGCGATGAACAGACCTGTGGTATTCTTGATCTTGGGCTATGCCAGGAAACAAATCATCTTAATCTTTTAATTGGGGGAATCTGTTTTTTGCTAATTTTGGAGGAATCATTCGCCCTCCAATTCAACAATACCTTATCCCTTAATTAAGATGAACGCTATAATAAACTTTGAAATAAATAGCAGATTATTGTCTCGTGGCCTCCAATTCGTCTAATACTCAACATATTTTTGACGTAGCTGTTGACGTTCCTTGTTAAAAAAAAAAAAAAAAAAAAAAAAAAAAAAAAAAACGTACACACTCAATATCTTACTGCATTACATTTTTCTTCACTTTTTCACCTCGTCACATCTCACCCTATCTATCCATCCATCATCATCATTTTCTCGCCTCACCACCTAACACCTCACTTCACCACCTCACACTTTCTTCACCTCTCCATCCATCATTATCTCTCGCCTCATCACCTCAGACTCCCCCTCTCCCTTTCATCACTTCATCCCTTCCCCTTCTCTTAATTACTGTCATCCATCTTTCGCCCTCCCACCCCCCCACCCCCAGAAGCCTGTTATATATTGCTTGTAACGATCATTAACATTTTCCCCTACATAAAATCCTTCAAAGCCACAGGTACAGTATCTACAGAATTTTTTTTTGCATTCAACTTTGTCATAAACTAATTCATGAAAACTTTCCTTGCCCACCTCTTGCCTAGCTTCTCCTGTCCCCATCCAAATTTATCGTATAAGTCGTAGATATTCTTCAGTTTCTCCCCTCACTCCCATCTACTCCCCAACACCCCCATCGTCATCCACCCCATCACCATAATTATTTTGTCCCCTCTCCTCAGCACTACAATAATTTCTGTAACTCACATAATGCATTAACCCAGTCATTTCCTTTCCTCACTTCAACATTATATTCAGTTAATTTCCATATCTCTGTAAATATGTTATCTCTCATTCCCCAATATCACTATCACATAATTATTTTCTTTAATTACCTACTTCAACACTACAACCACTTCTGCTCCTACTTCTGTCAGGCCTAAGTTATGACATCAGCAATAATTATTTCTAGACATAGCAACAGTACTTCGTTCAATCCATTACCTTATCTCTGAACTCTGTGTCTTCTTAACTCCTTTTACCTCAATACAACTTGCTTTCTCTTGTCCTTTCTTTTCACCTTTCATATGGCCCTTACCGATAGTACACTATTCTTCTCTAAGTCGGCGTTTTCCTATCTCCTTTTAGTTCCCTAAGCGCCGTTTCCTTTTGTCCTCACTGCTATATCATAGTTCGGAGGCCAGTGTCTTCTCAATTTTTTTCCACTGCCCTCTTTCTCTCGCTCTTGTCTATCCCTTCCCCTTGGCCTTCAAACAGCTGCCCGCTAGCCATTAAGGGGGAAGTTTTACGTTGGTAAATCTGGAGCAATTGAATCCTCCAAACTATTCCAAGCAACAGAACACTATTATTTTTGCTCTTCTGGTCCTGTTTCCTAGCATACTTTGGAGGAATCAAGGCACTCCAATGTACCAAAAAAGAATTACCACCTTAAAGACCAAATTTACCGCTGCTGGACTGTAACTACCACCTTAATGATCTCCGCAGCCACATTGAGAAAACCGGGTTACCACCAGCCTAGCGTCATTACGTCTCTCACGCCTTACATCAGAATTAGCGAGACAGTTATGAGGGCCCCCTGACCAGTCTAATGAGTAACTCAGCGACTATACTCCCTGGCGCTGATTGTAAGATTATGAAACCTGTGATATTTTTTTTTGTACATTGATTGGAGACTTGTTAATCCTCCAAACTGTATGTGTGTGTGTGTGTGTGTGTTTGACAATTCTGAAAATGTAATTGTATATTGTGGTGAGTGTGGGAAGGAGTGCGAGTTTTAGTGTATCCTATATATCGAAAAAATGTGTGGGTCAGAGTGAATGTGATTACGAGTGTGCATTGACCCTAGAAATGTGCCTATACATGAATGTTTGTGAGTTAGTGTAGGGGAGAAGGAGGGTGAGGCTGTTTCCCATACACGCTATGAATGTGTGCGTCAGAGTGAATACTGTATGTGTGATTTGTGAAGGGGCTTTTATGGACCCTACTATTGCCGTAATTCATCTCTCTCTCTCTCTCTCTTTCTCTCTCTCTCTCTCTCTCTCTCTCTCTCTATATATATATATATATATATATATATATATATATATATATATATATATATATATATATATATATATATATATATATATATATATATATATATATATATATATATATATATATATATAGTATAGTATAGTATATAATATATTGTATAGTTAGTTAGAAAATATACTAATAAACTTCTATATCGATATTTCTAGAATTGCTTAATAAAGGAGATCAATTGTTAATAAAATCTGCAGGACAATAGAGCTGCCAGATTGCACAACTGAAAACACCAAATACATGACTTAACAGTTATAGTGTGAAATCAAGCACAACAGAGTTCTCAGGATTATTTGCTTGCATATTACGATTGATTTCACGCATAGATGCAAACTTATGCTGTTGATGTAATTAGCAGGAACGTAGTACTTGCCTGAGCAAACATAGCGGGAGAAAACGTTGAACATTTGCAACACTGTTCAAAGGCCGTATTATTTAAAGGTAAAGTCTGTGAAAGGTGTCCGAACCCTGCAAGCAGTTGATCGTCTGCTGGTTGTGGAGAGAGAGAGAGAGAGAGAGAGAGTCACCAGGGTTCGAATTAGTAATTAGGCTAGAGTGAGAACCGCTGTCACCTAGATTATTCAGTCTGTATTCAGTTCACCTCCGGTATCTCTTCAGTGGCTCATTTTTTCACAAAATCCTATTGATTAATATACTGATTGCAATGTTTTTGTGATGTTCTATAACACATATGAATCAAATTTTTAATACAGAAGGATAATGCTTTGCCCCAATCCATTTGGCTATACACAAATACTCGTCCCCCGCCATCCCTCCGAAGCTCCCAGGTTTCCGTCCCACCATTTGTCAACAAGTTGCAATCTTTTTCATCAATATGCAGTGTACTGTACTGAGGTCACACACAACATACTTTATTGAAATTTTTTTACTCTAAATGAAATTGGAACTTGAAGAGAAGACGACGGGGAAAGATGAAGTTGAAGGCTGGGAGGGGAATATTATTAAACCGAAGATGGTGGGGATTAAAGAAGGAGATGGTGAGGAGGAGGAAATGGAGGAGATGAGAAAGCTAAGAAGGTGGGAAGGAAGGAAGGAGGAAGGGAAGGAAGTAGGAGCATCAACCATGAAGGATTTCTGTCACAGGGTACGACGGGATTAGACTATCTTGCCTTCACATGCACGCGCGCACACCCACACACACACACACACACTGCAGCCATGCTGTCTCAGGTTTTCAAAGGAGTCATGCATGTGTTGTGTACGAATTGGATGCCGCTGTTTCCTCCAAGCTGTTTCACGGAACAGATTCCCTAAGTACGAGTAATAATTTCTGGCATATTGTGGAGAAATCAGAAGCTTCCAGTTCTTCGATAAAATTACACTTTATTTATCAACTCAGTGCCTGCATTTGTACAGTCGCCTTAATATCGGATATGGATATTCTCATGGTAGTTTTCCAAATTGTTTCAAGTCACTGCACGTACAACAAGACGTTCAGTGAATGACAAGAGCTGTGTCGTCGTTACGTCCGATAACTACTTGAACACAACAAACCACACCGAAACCCAGGCCAAAGCTAAGCATCAAGGCCGAATGGTTTTATATATGTCAGATAAATTTAAACAATTCTGAGCACGTTATTCGTTTTCCACAGAGCATATTTAGGTTTCTAGGATCAAAGTGATCTTATAGTTGTAGACACACTCACTGTCTTCACTATAATTTCTTCGGGCGGCTACAAAGGAAAATCCAAACCAAAGATGTTTTCCCTGACTCTGTCCCGCCTGTACTGACCAAAGTTCAAGTGACGAGAGAATATCTGTACTAGGAAGGTATGGAGAAATTTAGCCATGGAGTTATCAGTTTTCGTTTTTCTTCATCATGTGATACGCAAGATACACAAGTTTCAGTCACATTTGCGCTAGAGATAAAGTTAACGTCTACAAATAAACTGCAGCGACAAAACTGTCCCCTCACCCTTTCCCCAACCACCACACAGTTCGAGTCCCACCTGCTCGATACACATCACAAAGAAGGAGCAGACTACATTCACCTCAGAGGATGGCAGCAAACACACTGAGATTGAATGCTTTTGCGATTGCGATGGGGAAGCACTTTGACAGCCATCCAACCCTGTGTTTGCTCTGCGCCAGTACTGATCCTCCTGGTCTGCCCTCAGATACTCATACTCTCGAGTAACAGTTATAGTACAGATCATATCAAAATTTGATAGAAACTACATTTTCATTACAATATTGATACTGACAAAGTAATAACATTAGAACCATTAACTTTGTTGCATGTAAAGACAACAGGGGCTGTGCTAATTTACGTTGTTGCATGATTTGATACATTATACATATATATGTGCTAGGACTCTGTTAGCTTTATTAATACGATGACGAAAAGTATTCTGTGAAGTGCTGATTTTGGCTGTACTCAAATCCTTTCGTTTCCCACGTTTTGTATGGATTACCATTTTGAATATCAAACTTTGAGCATGGTGGTGGTATAATTATCAGATTATTAATTAAGCTTCGTACCATATTACGGTCATATAAAATAATTCAAACATATTGATTTTAAGAAGTAAACTGAACTGAAATACTTGACATAATGCATTGTAACCTCAAATGAGTACAGCCGCTCTCTTTCTCTTTCTTACTTATGTGTTCGATATCATAATCATTTTCCTACCCTCTTCTTTCTTCCCACATGAGAATGTGAATGTCTTTTATATTACCATACTTTTTTTCCCTCATCACTTTACCTCCCTATCCTAATACCCAATCCTCTCTCTCCCTCTGCTCTCTCTGTTCCTCGCATTCCTTTTCTTTACTCCAGCCCTCCCCTTCTATCGTTTTAAACTGAATCTCTCTCATTCCCTCTCTCCCTTTATACTCTCCCGCACTTTCCATTCTCCCCTTCTCCCTCTCTCTCAACAAGACCCCCCAAAGATGAATCCAGCCCCAGGGGAGGTGAAGCAGCAATCTAATCCCACCTCAAGTTGCTAATCAGGTTACCATCCTCGCTAAGTGTACAAGCCATAGGTCGCGATGCAGAGATTAGGGTCGCAAAGTCTGGCTGGATGGAATAGCTAATGGAATGCCGGGAGGGGTATAGCGAAGAGAGTAATCAGACTGATGGAATGTGGAGTCAGGTCACAAGATGGGTACAGTATGTTGTTTATCCAGAAGTTCATTTTTTTTTCTTCCCTAATTAGCCCACATTAACACATATGGACGAGGCATAATATTATAGTTTCATCCACGTTTGTTACAGATTAATATTTTTGTGCTACTTACAAAGGCAACATTTATTTTACACATAGCGTCCATTGCAGTGTTCAATAATGGATGTGGAGTAGCAAAGACCGAATCTAAATAATAATAATAATAATAATAATAATAACTGCTTCATATTGTCGAGTCTGAGTGCCTAGTGCAAATGTACAATACATAGGAACGAGTAAATAAGTCGCTTTTTGACCCTACGAAAAGTTAAGGAAAAGTGATTCGTTGATCCACGTATCCTGAAGATGAGGAGATGGTAAGGGAGGTATAGAGTAAAAATATGTTTATATATAGTGGACTTGGAACACATTTGTCATTAACATCCAGCCGACTTGTCCATTTAGACGTCTCATCAGCTAGAAATATAATCCCAGTAAGAGATCGGATCTAGATGATATTTTGTTCAAGTGTAATTCTGACATGTATTTGCAACTCCGTGTTATATTTGGCAAAGATGTGTTGAAAAATGGTGATGTTGTTTCAAGACCGACAATGTTACAAACCTTGGTGCTTGTGTTGTAGATGAGTATCCAGTCTGTTTGTGGTGAATATTCCACCTCTCTCTCACTCACTCTCTCTCTCTCTCTCTCTCTCTCTCTCTCTCTCTCTCATTACTATTTTTTCCTCTCGTTCTCCCTTTCCTCTCCTAACTGAGTCCCACACCGGCCATCCAGTCCCGAAAAATACCTAATTAAACGACTCTTCCAAAAAAATTTCCTTTCGAGTTATTATCGTTAGTTATCGAATCTACGAAGAGATAAAAAACATAAACTGAGGAAGAAGTTGATGGTAAAACTCTCCAAGAATCACCATCAATGTCACAAAAATACGATTGTCTAATTAATCTTGAGTTCTAACGATGAAAGGAGAGGAAAAGATCAAGTAACCGAGATATATTTTATGCATATATTACTTGCACTTTTTTTGGAGCTAAACTTCGCTATTTATTCATGAACATTTCTTACTATTTTTTCACTCTCTGACATCCCACATCTTTGTCCTTTTTACAATATCAGAATTTATCCTACTGCCTTATATTTTTAATTTGTTTTTCTTGTCTCAGTCATAATTATCTTCTCTTTCTTCACCCTGATTTTCCTCCATTTCCTCCTTCATGTCTCTCTCTACCACCCTTCTCTTCTCTGTCCTTCTACCCTCCTGTCGCCAAAAACATTCCATAAAACAGGACCAAAAACCACAATGGCGCAAACATTTTCAAATTCTCTTGATACGACTCGAACAATCGATAATAACTCCTATTAATAATTTTCCTGTAGGGATATTTTGCACTCCTGTTAGATTCAAGGTGGGCAGACGGGCATTCCTAGTGAGGGTATTCGGTACTTAACTGGGAAATGTGTTCGAATAAAGCACAATTAACGATTACGAAATGGGTTGTTAATACCCCGATGTTTTGTCATAACCTATCCGTGCCCTATATTTTCTAGATTTTGCCCTATATGAGCTTCAGCAAGGCCAAGAGTATCTATCTCTCTTGGCCTTGAGTTTCAGTGTTATTATCCTGATAACAGAGGGAGTCACGCGATCTCCTTCCCTTGCCATGACTTCTTCCACAATTGTCGTTTTTTTTCTGACACAATATCAATTACAAACTTCCCAATCCATCTTGAAGTGGAAGAAGGCTTGGCTCCATCTCATATTAGTTATTGATTGCTGGTGTCACTCTTATTTTGTGTCTTTTAAGGAGATAGTAAAGTGTTGGTAAATCTGGAGCAACTGATTCCTTCAAACTATTTCAAGCAACAGACCACCATTATTATTTTTCCCAATCTGGTCTTGTTTCCTGGTATACATTGGAGGAATCAAGGTGCTCTAATGTAACAAAAGTATTCTCTCCCCTTAATCCAGTTCTTATTTAATACTCTGTTTTGGTCCTTCTTTTCCTTGTCAAGAAATACGAGTAATTCCAGTTCCATCCAAGCGCCTCTCTACTCACATATTCTAATTAAGTTTTCATACTTTGGTTTTACTGTAAACTGCAGAAATTACCATAATTGTTGTATTATGAAGAGCGACATTTCGACCTAATTAACTTTTAAAACAGAAATAGCGCCTGCCATTCCCATTGCCCATTATACTACTTTGGATACCCATATACCAACACAACACTAATTGGATTCCCTATGTACAGTCGGCGGCAAAAATCGTGTCGCCACATCAGCCAAGTCATTAAGTACAGTATGGAAATAAAAGTTTCTCAGGCTCGTAAAATGTTCAATGATTATTCATTATATTATCCTTCAAGAAACGCTAAGTGAGACGATCCGGATCGACTTTTGCCGCCGACCGTACAGTACAGGACGGCGCTGGTGGTGTCGCGATGGAGCGCGTGATTTGGGTAGCTTCCTAAGGGTAACGGGAATATGAGTGGGCATTTCTTGGCACTAAACAAACCAGTATTTTCTTAATGAACTTCAGTGATTTTCCTGAAAGCTACAACAATTCGCAAATCGTGATATACTTGTATGAGTGTGTGGTTTGATGGCGGCTTAAAGTTCAGTACAGGCATGAAAAGTAATGGCCAGCGACATAGTATAAATTCATATGGATTAATCTATAATTGTAAGGCCGTTCCGGCTCTTCTCATCGCCCAACATACATTATTAGGTTCTACATAACATTTCTTAAGAACTACTCAGATTTCCTCAGTGTTTAGTTTCCTTGTCACTTTTTTTTCTTTATTGTTATTATCAATACTGAATTACCAACATACAGTGTTTCTCATGCTGCAGTGAATTAATGGTAAGAGATCCTCGTCCATCTGTCTTAACATCACGACTCATTACCTGTACAATGACACAAGGAAGTTTTAAAATTATTCTCTTTATGTGTTGTTGTTTCCAACTGCACTTACCGCTCCCAGAATATACAATGCCTCCAACACACACACAAACACACGCACACACTCTCTCTCTGTATATATATATATATATATATATATATATATATATATATATATATATATATATATATATATATATATATATATATATATATATATATATATATATATATATATATATATATATATATATATATATATATATATTGCACGCATATACACGAATACTCATACTTGTACAATATTAATATTATTTTTCACACTAGACGCATTAGTCGCATGCATTCCCCACAACTCACAACCACTCCAATTCCAATCCACTGCACAACCAAACAGTCATCCATTCCTCTCAACACATGCCCAGGGCTCCTATCATCCGACCTTCACCATCAGCCAGCTAGGCTGACTACGCAGGTAGGAGAAACCCATGCAGTTACGGCAATTAGTTAAGGTAAGCAAGGCCATTTGCATTAATACATATGCACAAGGAATCCCGTGCACATCTATCTGGTGGCGGGAGAGTCAACCTAATGTCTGGAAGAGCACCTGGAAACTGTCTCGTGGAAAAAAAAAACAGGTAGAATCCGTCTGCCGGGAGAGTGAGGAACTGGTAACCATATAGAATATGATGGAGAAAGAGAAACAGGAAACTGGTTATTGGAGAAAGGGTAACTGGAGAAGTAGTAGGAGAAGAATATTGGAATGCAAAGGATCTTCAAACAGAAACAGACCTAATGATCCTTGCTGGCCTTTTTGTTGATGCTATGCTAACAAACTTATAACAACAAGTAAAGCAAAGAAGAGGGTCACTATGTAAACAACACATCTGATGGCTAATTGCTTGTAAACCATTCACGCTACATAAATAAATGATACAGGATACTAAAGTACATACCTTTAGCTGTCTCCTCATGTACTTGTGAAGATTAAATGAACTTCTGTAGGATGGGTAGCCAGTTCAGAATGACTGCAACTCAAAATTCACTTTTACAATCTATTTACTGTACATATCTAAGTACGTTTTCATGATTTCATTACAAAACATGTTTGTGATATACGAGTATTTGACATTATTAGAGTGTCGAAGTTATTTGAAGATGTGAAGGATTCCTCAATAATTCCCAGGTCATTATCAGTTGTGTGAGTTGGAGGTGGCACTACAGAACTTGACTGCTTCTGTAATGATTCTGATTAAAGACCAGATGTTGTCGCCTCGAGAGCCAGGTCTACCGCCACTCGAGACCCTTTTGCTTTTTCTTCTTCCCCATGCAAGAGTAGATTTCCAGAATTTGGCCCCAAGGACCGTTTATTGAGAGTATGAGGGGTAACTCGTCCCATTGTGACAATTTATTTTAAAGAACAGGCATCATGATTCGAATGTTTGCCCACGATGGAGCTAAGACGCATCTCAGCACAGCCACCCAGCCATCCAGCTATCCAGGACGAATCACTAAGGTCGTCCCTCTGGTGGATGCAGAGGTGAACCATACTGGCAGCCAATTTCAAGGGATCCTTATTGGTATAGTGAAACCAGTACAGCTGGTTGCTATAGAATAGGCCCCTTCACAAGCCCAGGCCCCGTGTAGGCATAATCTGGGTTGGAAGGGTCAATTCCGTGACGTTCATCAGAAGTAAATAAAATTCAAATCTGGCGCTGTACTGATAGTGGAGCCACCTGGAGGTGGTGAGGTGAGGTATTAAGCCCCTCCTCCGCTGAATACCGCTCGTCCACTCTGTCGCGGAACACACGCCTGTCAACATCTACGCTCCTCGCTGCTACGCTATGGTATTGTGTCGCGTGTTCCTGCTAATTTTTCTTTTGTGTTCTAGTGGCTGGCCTGCTTTGCAGATGTATATTGTGTGTTTTCTAGGAGGGTTTTTAGGTGTTTATGGGGGTTTTTTCTTCGTTAGGACTTAGTTCTTTCCTTAAGCGAAGGGGGCTTTTCAGCCCCTGTTTTCGGAGTTTTTCTCCGTCTGTCCCCTATTTCACTGTCCCTCCTGCCACTAGTACATTCTTCATGTGTATTTTATCGGGGTTTTCTGGGGTTTTTAGCGAGGTTAGTGGGTGCCACGTGGGACTTCCCCACCCCACGTGGTGACCACATGGGGTCTTTGCAGCCCTTCCTCTTACCTCCCCCGATTATTATGTGTCCCCTCTCGGTAAGGGGGAGGGAGAATTGTGCCCTGGTTCTCTCTTCCTCTCCCGAGCGGGGGTTTTTTATTTTATTTTGGGGTTTTTTCCATTATTTCAGCCTGGAGTGTTTCTTCTCAGGCTATCGGGTCCCCTCCTACCCCTCCTTCTGGTTCATCGGTCCGGGGGGGCCCCCTTTTTTACCCGCTCCATGTGGCGGACGATTATGGTTTTACGGGGTTTTTTTCCCTGGGCGGCTGCGCGAGTGTGGGGGATTGTGTTCTGGTCCCCAGGTTCAGCGGGCGTGTCCCGCGCTTCTTTCCTTCGGGGAGGATGGGTTTGTGTTCCAGTGTTTGCACGTGTTAACCCATGTTTGTGTATTCTTTTCTCCCCCAGCCTACTCGTGCCCTTTGTGCTGCCTCAGGATGTACCGTGCGGGTCTCGCCTGACGGACACCTGCACTGTTCTCCTCACGCACCCTGCTTCACTCCCTTGGGTTACGACCCTTTGGCGTGTGGTGTGTGCCGCCCCTGGGCTGAGTTGTGTCAGGTTACCTCCCCTTCTGCCCGCTCCAAGCTCCCTGCCCTTGCTTCTCTTCGTATGGCGTGGACGAGGGCTAGGAGAATGGCCCACAAACGAGACGGTTCTTCTTTGGCGTGGGTGGACCCGATTTTGGGAGCGGACCTGGGTTTATTCAGGACCCGTTACCCTTCTTCCTGTCTCTCGGAGTCTCAGGGGCTAGAACCTCCTGAGGCCCGAGAGATTGAGCCTGCTTCCCTAGACGGTACTACGACTCCTTCTCGGGGCTTATCCCCCCGGGAAGCGAGCGAGTCTGTCGCGCTGGTTCCCCCGACTGCCTCACCGGTACAAGGGCCCAGCAGGGAACCCCCAGCTTCGCCTCCTGCTAGAGCTGGCTCCTCAGGCCTCTCTAGAGGACGCAAGCGTTCGGCTAAAAGGTCCCGCCACTCCAGGAAGTCCCGTGCTCGTCGCCGTTCTCCTTCCTCCTCGTCTTCGTCGTCCTCTTCCTCTTCTTCGTCGTCGGGGAGCTCTCCTTCGCCCGCCCGCAATTCCCGCAGGGGTAAGCGGGGGGGGGACAGCCCCTCGTCGAGGAAGATAGTTAAGATCTTCCACACCCTTATTCCTCACGCTTTTCCTGGGGCTTCCGTCGCGCAACCTCAGGCTGTCGCTACGGAACCCGCTCCTGTTCCCCCGCCTCCCGCTGCTGCTCCCGTCGAGGGCTCGAGTCCTCCCGGGGATGTGGGAGTCCTTTTCGTGCCTCCCGTTTCCCCAGGGCTCGAGTCTCCGTCGGGGGACGTAGCTGAGGAGTTGGTTACCTCCGCACCCCCGTCCCCGTCACCCCCTCCTTCAGGAGACGGATACCTTCCCTACTCTTGGTCTCTCCTCCCTCCTGCTTGGACCCACTCTTCGGAGGAGGGCAGACTGGTGGCCTGGTCTCCGGACACAGCTCAACCAGACGTGTGGATCCGGAGGGATGACGTCGTGGTGAAGTGGGGGGCGGATGAGAAGGGCGAGGCTATTCCCTTCTACAAGGTCTGTCCTATCTCAGCGCCCTTACCCACTTCAGCTAGGGTGTCCTCTGCGGCTACCCTGGACGCGATGGGTTTCCTGGTGGAGTACAGCCAGCTACACTTGTCCGGGGCTTGGAGGATTGACCGCTCACACGGTAACACGGCTCTCCTCCTTTCCCCGGACGCGTACTTCCCGGGGGATAAGAGTGAAGGGGACCTGGATATTCCAGCCCTTCTCCTTAAGTCCCTGGACCACCAGAGGAACAACGCGCCCAGGAAGCCCCCTCCTCCGTCTTTCCCCGTCATCCTCCCTCATTCCCGGGCTCCCCCGGGCTTGAGGGAGTGCCTGTGGAAGACGGAGAAGGAGCCCCCGGTCCCCTATCAGCTGAAGGAGCCCGATGGTAAGTTGAGGCAGGCGGAGTCTGCTACCCGTCTGGAGCTGGCCCACACCATCTCCACGGGAGCAGCCGCCTCTTTGATTAGGGACTGCCTCAACGCCCTAACAAACTCCTACCACGAGATGTCGGGTGTACAGCTAGCGTGAGTACCTTTCTCGTGTATCATGTTTGTAGGGATGCTGGGTAAAGGGTCTCCCTGTTACTCCCGGGTACTTATCCCCGGGTTCGCTCGGTTCTTTCTTTGTTTACCCCTTACAGTGACACCCTCTCTTCCATGGCCACCGTGATGGAGGGCGTGGCGGCAATGGCTACCCACTTCATGCGGGAGGAGGCGAAGGCGTTCGCCGAGGCGAGACTGGCAACCCGCCAAGCGGCAGCTAAATCTGCGCCAGAAATGGCACAGAGGGGAGTGGTACGAGCTGTCCCCTTGTCCCCCGCCCTCTTTGACCAACCGGCGACAGACACGATCTTCGCCTCCCTCCCAACGGTAATTAATTTACCAAAGCCTTCCACCTCCAAGTAAGTACCTCTCGTGTTCGTCTTACCCGAGTTGTCACGGGGTGAAATGAAAGGATTTTCGGGTCTACTTTGGGTCCTAATCATTCTGTTTGTCCGTAGGCCACGTGCCCCACAGCCAGCCAGACCAGCCTACCAGCCCCGGAGGCCCTCCCAGCCCTCCAGGCTACCGAGGCCCTCCTATCCCACTCCCCCGAGAGCACACAACAGGCCCTCCCAGAGGGGCCAGCAGCCCTTTCGAGGAAGGGGACAGGTCTCCAAGCCCTTCTCAAAGCCCAAGTCATCCTTCAACCACCCCTCCCAGAAGGACCGCGCCACTTGAGGGTCCCACTCTGGGCTGCCTCACAGGGTGGTCAGCAGCCTGGCCCACCCACGGCTGGGCAGCAAGGATAATTCGCCAGGGCCTGTCATGGCCCTGGATTACTGTTCCGGTGAGTAACTGTCATCCTTACTGTCTGACATATGAATTATGCCTAATCCCGTCCTTGGGCTACCGTTAGGTCAAAATCAGATTTTCCCTTGCGGTCAAAATCTCTGCCTCTCCTGTCATTCTCCCCCCAACCACCCCGGGTCCCTCGGGCCCCGGGGGATTAGGATTAACGGTACTCTCACTGACACCTGTCTTCTCCCGTTACAGCCACTACGTCTACCTCCTGCCTCAACCAAAGTGTCACTTTCGGTCGTCCCGCATGTGCGGGAAATGCGGGAAAAAGGGGTAGTGGAGCGGGCGACGGGAAGGGTCTTTCTTTCTCGTTTATTCACGGTCCCCAAAAAGGATCAGGGAAAAACGAGATTGGTGATGGACCTGAGCAGGCTAAACAAATTCGTGAAAACATTACATTTCAGGATGGTTTCGGTTGCTCAGGTCCGCACAGTTCTGAGGAAGGGAGACTGGTTAGCATCCCTGGATCTCAAGGATGCTTACTGGCACGTCCCGATCCACCCCAGGTTTCGCCGCTTTCTGGCCTTCCAGGTGGGGACCGAGACGTTCCAGTTTACCAGGCTCCCTTTCGGTCTTTCTCTAGCTCCGCGAGTCTTCACAAAACTCGTGAGGGTGGTGGCATCCCGTCTGGCAGAGGCGGGTGTCCCCACCCTCATGTACCTGGACGATTGGTTGCTTCACGCCCCTTCCAAGGAGCAGGTAGCAAACAACGTCCGGGTAGCGAGGGGAGTGCTAGAGGAAATGGGGTTTCTGTTGAACATCCCCAAGTCCTCTCTCACCCCCACTCGCAAGCTGTGTTGGCTAGGAATAGAGTGGGACTCTCTTTCGGCCACCCTCTCTCTCGCTCCAGACAACGCCCGCCGGACCCTCCGCCACGTCCGCCGGGCGCATTTTTACCGTACTTTCTCTCGCCGCCAGTGGGAATCATTGCTCGGGTCCCTAAATTTCGCGGCCCCTGCAATGCCCCTGGGACGACTGAAACACAGGAGGCTGACGCGGGAGGTAAACCTCCACCTGTCCCCCACACACAGGGACCTTCCCAGGCAAGTGTCCCCCTCTCTCCACCGCCTCCTTCGCCCCTGGCTACGTCCCGGTGCCCTGCGTCAGCGGGTCCCCTGGGTGTTCCCTCCCCCGGGGATTACGGTGGCGACAGACGCATCGGACGTAGGCTGGGGATACCAGTCTTGCCTGGGACATCAACGGTGCGGGGGATGGAAGGAAGGGGAAAGGCTACTGCACATCAACGCCCGGGAGTTGATGGTAGCGAAGGAATGGCTCAACAGACACCCTCAGTTTGCCAGGATAGGCGTCCGCTTCGATATGGACAACGTTGCGGCCGTGCAGTGCCTACAGAAACAGGGCACCGTACGGTCGGAAATTCTCCTGTCCCTGTCAGAACAGATTTTCGCAATAGCGGCCAAGAGGGACATTCACCTCTCGGCCCGCTACGTGCCAGGGCGGGAGAACGATTGGGCGGACGCCCTATCCAGGTTCAGGGGGACGTCAGTCGAGTGGCAACTGCGTCCCCTTGTGTTCGAGTCTCTCTGCCTTCGCTACGGGACACCGGAGGTGGACCTATTCGCCTCCCCATCCACGGCCCTACTCCCTCTGTTCCTGACTTTCTCATCCAGAACAGAGGCGGGAGGCCCGGACGCCTTCACGGAGGACTGGAACAGGTGGGGTCATCTCTACCTCTTCCCACCCCCAGCCACTTCAGTCCTCCTGAAGGCGATCCTCAAGCTGCGCACTTTCAGGGGGAGGGTTCTCCTCATAGCCCCCCGCTGGCCAGCACAGCCGTGGTTCGGAGAGTTGTCCCGGTGGTGCCCGCATCCCCTTCAGTTGGGATCGGCGTGCCTCTCCAGCACCCTGTCTGCACCACTCCAAGCGTCACTGAAACTACACGCTTGGAGTTTCTACGGGGAGTCCTCAGCAAAAGGTTCACTAAGGAGACAGTGGACAAGATGTTGAGGGCTCATCGTCAGTCTTCGGTGCGACAATACGAATCGTGCTGGAAAAGATTCCAGGACTTCTTGCGAAGACACCCCTCCAGGGTCATCTCGGAGGACACAGTCCTGGAATTCCTCACGTGGCTCGCCGATTCCACCAACAGGGCCCCGGCGACGGTGCTTGCGCATCACGCAGCCCTGTCTGATCCCCTCCTCCTGGGTTTTAACATTAAGGTTTCGGAGAGGCCTCTCTCTCTCCTGAGGATGGGGATTCGGGCGGGGACCGCACCTCACCGGGCCCAGGCACCCTCCTGGTCCCTTCATCGTGTCCTTTCCTACCTGACCTTCGAGGGGGTCCCTCTGGAGGTTTGTCACCTCCTCCAGAAAGCTCTCTTCCTGCTCGCCTTAGCTACAGGTTACAGGGCTTCTCAGTTGGCAGCCCTGACCCGTCACACAGCCTTTTCTTCAGTAACCCCTAACCTTACTTCCTTAACCATTTCCCCCTCCCCTGCTTTTCTAGCTAAGAACGAGCAGGCTGACGACAGAATTGGCCCTCTCGCAGTACCCTCGTTCCTGAGGGATGGAAATTTCCACCCCCTCTGCCCAGTCCACGCCTTTGTTGCATACGTGGAGGCGACGAGAGGGGCTTCCCCGGACCACCTCTTCTACAACTCTAGGTCCGGTAACCCTCTCTTCCCTAGGTCAATCGCTCGCCTTCTCTGCCGAGTGATAGAGAACGGGGATCCCGGACACGCCCCGAGGGCTCACAGCGTTAGGGGCGTGGCCGCCTCCCTCGCCTTCCTCAGGACTCACTCGGTGGAGAGGGTCAGGGATTTAGGGGGCTGGGCGTCCACTTCTTCCTTCAGGACGAGGTACCTGTTCCACTCGCTCTCCCCTACCCCCTGTGTGGCTATGGGTACTCCACCTCCTATTCCCCAGGGTCCCCGCGGGAGACACATGGGGGGGAGGGGCCGCCCGAAGAGAAAAGGTCGGGTGATTTAAGTCCCGTCACATCATCCCAGACCTCATCCACATCTTGTACAGCTTCATACTCATCCCCATTCTTCACGTGTACATATGGTGAAAGAGAATCTATAATAAATTACATTGTTACGGAATTCTTGTGTATTCATTTTCCAAACAATTATTAACTAAGATGAGTGACAGGAGATATTATTACACAGGATATCTGGATCCTAGTGTCCTCCTTCATCCCCTCGGGATTACATTACCTGAGCGAGGGCCATAGCCCTAACTCAGAAGACTTGAATAAGGGGGGGGGGGGGGAATGGGGGGGGGAGGAAAAGGGGGGGGGGGAGTATCCATGGGAACCTCCCCCCTCCTCTCCTAGACCCGAACCCTCGAGTCTACCTATAAAGACTTTATGTGTAACAATTCTGGTCTATAACAGAATGGTCTACGGTTATATGGTATACGCTACTTCTCCCCCACCACGGCGTTTCACCTAGCCAGTGTCGGGAGGGGCGTTAGCTGCTGCCTCACCGGGCTCGGTTACCTTTCCTGCCCTCCGCTCTCAACCACTCTTAACTAGCACGTGATTGCCTCCACCTCACCTCCCACCTACCGCATCGCATGCTTAGCAACCAGCTGTACTGGTTTCACTATACCAATAATAGTGCATTTGTCGCGGCTTCTAGCCGCTTAAATTGTATTTATTGGTTTGTGAAACCAGTACAGCTTCTACTGTCCCACCCACCTCCCGATGCGGCAGACACTCACTTCTTTCTCATTGGAGTGGACGAGCGGTATTCAGCGGAGGAGGGGCTTAATACCTCACCTCACCACCTCCAGGTGGCTCCACTATCAGTACAGCGCCAGATTTGAATTTTATTTACTTCTGATGAACGTCACGGAATTGACCCTTCCAACCCAGATTATGCCTACACGGGGCCTGGGCTTGTGAAGGGGCCTATTCTATAGCAACCAGCTGTACTGGTTTCACAAACCAATAAATACAATTTAAGCGGCTAGAAGCCGCGACAAATGCACTAACTTAGTCTGGTCCCTCACTGGCGACCCTGCTAGCATGGGAAACCCTTTCCACCTCAGAAGGGAGGAGTGGGGCCGTGGCTGAGAAACTTTGAACAGTAATATGAAAAAATAAGTATGGCATTATTTTTATATAAAGTTGGAAGAACATATATTGATTACTTTACATACGAAATTCTGGATAATCACTTCGACTGCTAGCGTTATTCTGACATAATGAATAAGGTAAACTTAGCTGAATTTAATGTAACGTTTTCAAAAAATTATATCACGGAAGTTTGTAACCGCACACAGAGCTGGAACTTGCAAGCCTCTGAATAAACGTTATTGATCCTTCGATATTAATTATTGGAATGTAAAAAGTGGAAGGTAAGGATTGTTCATCAATTACTTGTATACGGTACATGGTTCTTATATATTTCAACAGTGTGACGGGTAACAAAGTCTGAGGGAGGAGGATTCTATATATTTACCACTCAATAAATAATGAAACATATTGCCTTATTTCGGTGGTAACTTCTGCCAACTATCCTGTAGCCTGTGAAGTATTCGTGAGCATTCAGATAGCTGAAGTCCTTGAACAGTGAGGTCGTAGTGAATCATCTTGTCCAGAAGCGTTGAGACCGACGAGCATCCACACAAAGAGCCATACTTTATACAAAAGTAGATATGTCCCTTGTACATGAAAACCGCAAAATGGGGGTGGATTATTCACAGAATCTGCGAAGGGTACCCAATTTCTTTGAAGCTGGTTTAACAAGAGATATAATGTGCTCTCTCCAGGTGAGATTGAGAAGAAGAAACGCCAAGAATAATGAGAGAAGAGGAAACATTAAGTTTTGTGTCACTGAAGACGAGGGGATAGTCATTTGGAAAATCTGAACGATTAAACAGATGAAGGAATTGTGTTTTGGAAGCACTGAATATCGCATTGCAGAATAGATCCTGACTTTTCTGCAGACTTTTCCAAGGGTATGAGTGAACTGTCTTTTTGTGAGTTTTTTTCAGATGTGTTATATCGATACATCCATCATTTAAAATTATAATGCAAGATGTAAGGATAACCACAGAGCAAAACAAAACCTGAAAATCTTCTATTATTGAAAGAAAATTATTCTTTTCATAAACCTATGCATTTTTCAGGAGATACTGTAGTGTAAATGACAGAAAATATCCCCTCTAGGTACGGTTGGCCACAGGAATTCTTACACAGGATATATAGAAAGAGAGGTAATTATTCTGGAAGTATTGCAATGAATGATCTACCAAATGACTCGATGATTACAAAACAACAAATCTATTATAATGTTGTATGCAGTTACGTAGTCTTACATTTTCTATATGTTGAATAAGCCCTCGTAAACAACAGCGTGTGTACGAATTCTTGTGGCCAATAGTTTTTTTTTTTTTTTTTTTTTTTTTTTTTTTTTTTCTCTATACCTCAACCTCGGGGCTGTAGGCTATCAGTATCCCGTAACTCTTGCGAGGCCCCGAGATTATTGGGTGTCACACCAGATGAGACAGTGGAGCTTCGTAGTGATGTTGGTACAGTTGCTTCTCTTCTGCCCCACTAGATGACGACACCTTATTTATACACGTCACTATCAGGGGAGAGCAGCTACACCGTCACTCACAGCATCTTGGAATATGGTCTGGCATCTTCTATGTTGTGAGTTGACGACGATGTAGGGGGTATTTTCTTGACGTGTCGACGTAGCCAGGATAATTGACGAACAGCTGGACCCAGTTCACCTCAGAAAAATCCCAGACGTTTTCTCGTCTCCGTCTCCGTCTCCGTCTCTTTATCCACTCTGCCACAGCCTCCCCCAAATATATATGCACTCATATTGAAACTAAATAGTACCGATCCATACAGGAGTGATTTACCTTTTACCTGCAAAGATGTGTGTTTTGATGCCCCTTCCTACCCAAGCCAATCCCATTCCTCGCTTCAGTTGTCCCTTCTTTCTTAATGATACAAGATCTTCCTGGCCTAGCCCAATCTTTTTTTTCTTCTCCTTTTAAAATGATATAACCTATAGAGAAGTGTCATTAGTTGAGAAATTGTTTCTCGTATAAACTAGGTGCTGGGACAACAGTACTGAATTGTGTCTAACCCTTATATCTTTTTTAACTAAGCAGGAAATAGTTATAAGAAATGGTGAATTTTTACGCTCTCTATTTATTGCAGCATAATTATCATATGTATTAAATATAGTGACGTAATACAAAATCAAATAAGCAGAAAAGCAGATGAAAAAAAGAACATCGTTGTAGAAGACAGACAAAGGAAGGAGCTACTCATAGCAAACAAACGGGATGAGGGCTATTTAGCCACTTGCCTTGAGCTCCTTTCGTGCTACATCATAGTCTAAAGAAGATAGTGAAATAAAATTATCTGATAATTCGGTAATAACTTAGGTAGCCTTAGCCGCGAGGTGGTCTGTCAGTGAGGGAGTGTGAGGTCAGGGAGCACCAGGCCACAGTGGGTGATGATGACCTCAGTCACGGGGTCGTGTGTAACGGCAGCCTTCACCACCTCCAGGCCCGACACCACCTCTCCAAATGGACAGGTGCACACCCCTCCAGGCTGCTCCCTGGTACAGATGCCAAAGCTGGTGGTCATTGAAGTAGCTGCTCCACGTCCAGGTTCAAACGTCATCAAGATACCCTCCTTCACCGGCTTCACATAGTTGGTGCCCCACTCCAGGTCTGTGAAAATAGGTCTGCCACTGGATGCCTTATTAGATTCCATGTGGTACTCAAATATCAGCATTTCTCTCTCGACATTTTTGTTTATCACTTTAGATGCCCGGGCACCAAGATAAGTAGGTCCAAGTGTGCCCAGACAAAGTGCGAGGAACTGTTGTGCCCGACGTAGGTGGTTCCACAGATGGATGTAGACTCGACCTAGACACCTGCCACCAGCACCCAGTTCCAGGAATACCTCAGACGGTAGCTGAAGAGGAAAGAGAAGGAAGATTAGAGTAAAATTGTTTATACCCATCGAATTTCAGTGTAGCATCCTGTTAGTAGTATCCAAGGGCATAAATTTTTCTACATATAGGCTAGCATATTGATGTTTTGTAATCTGTCAGTGTGTTTAAATACAGCCATAACTTCTGGTTGCATCCAGTGACGCTCGTTTGACAAATATTTTCGTAATCAACATGAAATCTTGCAATAGAAGAGTCTATGCGTAATGAAGTTCCCTGTTTGGTTAATCCCTGAATTTTCGGAGTCTGTATCCAGCAGACCAACTTTATCCTTCAAGTGCCATCACTGACGTCACGTTCACTGTTGTCAGAATCGATATTAGCGTATAAGAAGGTACAGTTCCGTGCAGATGAAATAGAGACATCCCAGCAACCAGCAAGGTTGTGTAGTGCTTTCTTCATCTGGTAACACTGATAGGTTTAGTGCTTTACGAATTTGCTAGCACTAATCGATTATGGTGTTCCTTTCCAGCTATTGCAGATGTAAAATACATGAGCATTATCCATTCAAAACCTAAAACGATAATAGATTATCAGAATTTAGTAATATTTTTCCAATTACCAATTTCACATAATTATTAAGTTAAACGATTACCTTCATCATGAATAGCGGAACATATTGTGTGATACAGCTGATTTATGAACCTCTGATCATAAAAGCCTTCCACACAATATATTTTATGACAGTGAATCATACCAGTTTTCCCATAACTATTAAGAAACGAATATTTATCGAAAGGTGAATAGTGTCTATCATGAAGCTGAAATTTGTTATTGCAATCCTTTGAAATCAATTAAGTCAGATGAAGTGTTTGTGTGCATATATATATATATATATATATATATATATATATATATATATATATATATATATGTATATATATATATAATCAGCAATGAAAATATTAATAGCAATGAACATAACGATAAAAATTATAACTGAAAAAATGATAACAATGACATTGAAAACAAAAAGATATATAAATTTGCCTAATTTTAGTGTGCTGTGTTTTCAAGAACACAGGAGATGAACAAAGCTGTGGCAACTACAGAGGTATAAATATGATCAGTCATGCAATGAAGATATGGGAACGAGTGGTGGACGCTAGACTGAGAAGTGAAGTAAGGATCTGTGAGGAGCAATTTGGCTTCATGCCGGGGAGAAGCACTACAGATGCAATATTTGCCTTAAAAATGGTGATCGAGAAGTATAGAAAAGGTCAGAAGGGGCTGCACTGTGTGTTTGTAGACTTTGAGAAAGCCTCTGACAGAGTGCCGAGAGAAGAATTGTGGTATTGTATGAGGAAGTCAGGAGCGGCTGAAAATTTTGTGAAGGTGGTTAAAGACAGGTACGCCCACAGTGAAACAGCAGTGAGGTGTGCAGCAGGAATGACTAGAGCTTTAGGGTGGAGGTGGGGTTACACCAGGGATCGACTCTGAGCCCTTTCTTGATTACAATGGTGATGGACAGATTGATTGATGAGGTAAGACAGGAGTGTCCGTGGACAATGATGTTTGCGGACCATATTGTGTTGTGTTGTGAGAGCTGTGAGGAAGTCGAAGCGGAACTGAAGGATGGAAATTGCACTGGAGAGAAGAGGTATGAAAGTAAGCAGAGGCAAGACGGAGTATCTGACTGTAAATGTAAGGAAGGGGGAGGAAACGGTGAAGTTGCAAAGTGTAGAGATGGCAAGGGTCAATGAGTTCAAGTATTTGGGGTCAACTGTACAAAGTAAAGGAGAGTGTTGTAAAGAGGTAAAGAAGAGAGTGTAGACTAGTTGGAATGGGTAGAGAAAGGTGACAGGAGTGGTATGTGACAGAAGGGTTTCTGCAAGGATGAAAGGGAAGGTTTTCAAGACGGTGGTCAGGCCAGCAATGTTATATGGTATGGAGACAGTATAATTGACGAAAAGACAAGAAGCTGAGTTAGAAGTGGCAAAACTGAAGATGTTGCATTTTTTACTGGGAGTAACGAGGTTGGACAAAATTAGAAATGAATACACTAGAGGGACAGCGCATGTACGAAGTTTTCTAAACAAAGCTAGAGATTCGAGACTGAAGTGGTTTGGACATGTGCTGAGAAGGGATGAAGTATATGTGGGAAGGAGGATGCTAGAAATGGATCTACCAGGTAGGAAGAAAAGAGAAGATCAAAAAGAACACTTATGGAGGCAGTGAAGGAAGACATGCGGATGGTGGGGGCAGCAGAAGAAGATGTGGGAGATAGATGAAGATAGAGACAGGTGATCCGCTGTGGCGACCCCTAAGGGGAATAGCCGAAAAAAGATTGATTGATTGATTGATTGATTGATTGATATTAGGCGCCGCAACAGCGAGGTCATATAGCGCCAGAGAAAGGTGATAGAGAGGTTTGACAGCAAACAGGAAAGAAATAAAATGAAAAGAGGGACAGTAACTGGCTGTTGAAGAAGTGAAAGGGAGTGGCTGGAGCCGAAGGAAGAAGAGGAGTGTGCTGTGTTACTCATATATAAAGAACATACAAAATTTAACACAATACGGTACATTCCATTTCGTTATAATAAACACAGTAATTTAGACGATGTATTACATAAAATATGTAAAACCAGACCACATATCTGAATGTCTATTATCGTTATAGGTATTGAATGAATAATGCTCATGTACTATACATCAACAACATATAGAAAGGAACAACATGTTCGATTCGTGCTAGCGATGAACCTATACCTGTTGAAGCCCAGAACCTATCAGAGTTGCTAGATGAGGAAAGCACTGTATACACCACCTCGTTGATGCCTGGGATGTATTTATTTCCTCTGCTTAGAACTGTACTTTGCCAAGGGGGTGCCATAAATTTTATGAGTGAAAGTATCTGGGCAAATTTATATGAAACTAGCGGAGGTACCCGGCGTTGCCAGGGAAAGATTACATATTGTGTTAATAACAGTTTATAAGAACTTCTTGGTCAACAACATTTTTTGTCATGCCATCTTTGGTCAGAATGAAGAGCTTGTAATTAATAAAGATGCGCCCGAGATTGACTGAATTTCCAAATAGTCTTTTTGCCTTCTTCAGCTGGAACGGAAAATTTCCGTTCGAGCGGTACATTTGGTGAGCGTTTTTAGCAGCTCGAACGGAAAAAATCAGTTCGAGATTTTCTTTATGGTTTTAACCGATAAATAGAATATCTAACATTTTAACGTAATTTTTACGTAAGTTACGTCATGTTACATCATAAAAACCTTTGCCGGTGGCGCTGATTCAGCATATATAGTTTTGGGAGTGTAACCGGGTTTTTTAGCAGATTTATAGTAGATGACGTAATTTTTACGTCGAGTTACGTCATGTTACGTCATACCAAAGCCTTCGCCTGGTGATGTTGATTCAGAATATATATGGGGTTTGGATGTAGGTGTAACCGTTTTGGAGTTATAAGCGGACAAACAGAGACGGTTTGTCATTTATAGTATAGATATAAATGAATGATAGGAAATTTATTTCACTACAATAAGATTGCACTATCAAAATTGCATCTCAAATAGTTTTATTTTGAAAATGTTTTAAATGCGACAATGTGTGAAATACTTTGTTGTAATACGAACCCGTTTTGTTAAGCTGAGGAGAAGATACTAACGCTAAATGGGTTAATGAATTACCAAAAATGTCTACAGTTCCGAGCAAATAAGGAGAAACACTGCCTCAGTAGAACATTTTATTAGTATGAGAAAGTGAATATCTCTCATAATTTTGTTCTCTGATTAGTTTATAGTCAAGATTATTTCCTTCACCACTATATGAGACACACACACACACACACACAAACACACACACACACACAAAATAGAATTGATATTGTTCAAGTGATCAGAGGCTGAGGTATGGTAGTGTTTTCTTTTCATCTGCTTGGAACTGCAAGTATGGATAACGAGGGGTATATGACTCTGACTTCAACAATTGTGTTATTATCTATCAGTTACATGGGATGTGGATTAGATAAACTTATTTCGATGTAAAATATACATAATTACATACTTAATCAAGCAAATCCCCTTATACACCGTACATTTATAATATCTAGATTCTAGAGTGATAATACTGTGTTGGTAGACATAGAGCAACTGAACTAAATTTTTAGTTTTAGTTCATTTTGTGTATGTCTTCTGTTTAGTTTGGTGGAATATGTAGTTTTCATTATTCCAAAAGTATATTTTTATGGCGCGATTCGCCGTGACTATATAGTATGATGTTAGTTTAAGGGTGTTGTATGGTATATAAAAATGAAAAAAATGGATTAATTACTTTCAACATTAGTTGAACATTAGACCCTGGTGCTTTTATTCAATAGGAAATCGCGTCAGATAATTAAATGCTAATTAAATATTAACACATTGTAGGCATTGTTTTAGTGGGCAATATATATATTGGGTTGGCCGATTTGTAGCAACCGGATTATATTAAACTATTCCAAGTAACAGAGCAATTTTCTTTTGTTAATCAAGTCCTGTTCCCTGGCTTAAAAGTTATATTGCCTCCTAAACCCATTGAATGCCAGTGAGATTGTACTAAAACTCGAGACTATTTCATTATGTGATTATACGATTTCAAGCAATATTTGTTGAAAATGCAGATGTATGATGATAAACCCTTTGCCTATGAGTTTCATCTTTTTAACTTACATAAAGACTAACTTCAGAAGATTTTATTTTACTAAAAAAGTGTGAACTCGGTGGTAATCAGAAGGATAAGAGCGAATGAATACAGTAAAATGCGCTTCCCCATGACCTTACTATACCTGTAGTGAGAGTCTGGTATCAGTGGGGCGAGCGACGCAGTGCAGTAGCAGCCGGCCGTCTAAGTAGTCGAGTCTAGCGCACCGTAGGCCAGTGGGGCCCTCCACGACCACACTATGTTGCTCTTCCTGTGCTGCAGCTCCAGTGTCCGGCATCTCGTCCTGGGATGTACCTTCACGCACGCCACCATCCTCAGGCACTGTGTCATCGAGAGCTATGCAGTCGTCGCCGGAGCCAACATCAGAAAAATCACAGAAAGGGGAGGTGAGCGCCTGCATCCTGGTACGGAACTCTCTGACGCTCTCCTCGGCCAACATGATGGACTCAATGCTGCTGACCTTCCTGACCTGGTCGAGGAGGTGAGCCACGTCCAGCTGGGTGTCGTGCAAAGTAGAGCTGCTCTGACACAGCTCACTCACACGCTCCACCAGCTCCACGAACTTGGTTTTTACCTCCTCTCGTTGAAAGTCAATTTTTCTATCAAGTAATTTTATTTGAGCCTCTAAAGCCACCTTCTTCTCTTGAACGTAAGCCTTGGCCAGCTGGACGTTGTGGCCCTGAGGGTGACCGGAGTACAAACAGAGGCTACACAGCGGCAGCTCACACCCGCAGCACCAGTACCTCAGGTCGTCTCCATGCTCACCGCAGGTCTCGTACTGAACACAAAACATTAAGTTACTATGTTTCCTCAGTACAGCCATCCTCAGAACCTCGAACAAAAGAATCTGTAGCAGTAATGGTACATACCTATACAGCAATAAAGTTGTATGAAAATGTGTTATGGACTGAGAAACAACGGTGAATTTGAGACCCCCTCGGCACAACCTTAGTTTCCTGGAGCCTTGGTGCTCTTACCTCAAAGTCGGTGCAGGCGGAGGAGAGGCTCAGGAGAGAGTAGTTGACGGAGAGTCGGTCCACCTGCACGTTGTTGTGGGGCTGCCTGCAGGTTGGACACAGGAAGTTGCCCGTCATCTTAACGGAGGCCAGGCAGGTACGGCAGAAGGTGTGGCCGCAGGGAAGCACCAGTGGCTCCCGAGCTCCTGCCTGGTACACCTCCGAGCACACGGCGCACGTCACTGCCTCCCGCATCCCCTTCATTCCCTCTGAGGGTTGACAGAGTCAGTCAGGGCCACTTGTGTCAACCCTCTCACTGGATCCAAGTTTTGCTGAGTTCACTCACCTGCTCGCCACTAGTAATACACACACATTGTAAGCTGAATCATGCATTATGCATAAGAGGCAACGGCTGTTTTATCTGGTATATTTTACTGCAGAGTAAGTATATTTTAGAACACCGCATGAGTAAGTTTGTTATGATTTCGCCATGTGTTTGTTGTTATAATAATACGCCAATGAAACTTCGGTCATCCATCAACCGAACCTTAATTGGTGCAAACCTAACCTGATGTGAAGATAAAGTATGTGGCCGACCTGTTTTCATTATGATATTTAAAGAAGATATATTTGGTTAGGAAACCGTTATTCACCCATGCTTTTTAGGCTTAATGGAGAACTCAGCTTACATGTTAACACACAGATTCCGCTGCTCGTTATAAGCGACTTACTCTTTCTCGATGTTAGTCTCGGTTAGTTTCTAAATACGTCAGTTTA
The DNA here is from genome assembly GCA_033782935.1 of Petrolisthes cinctipes. Lineage (NCBI taxonomy): Eukaryota > Metazoa > Arthropoda > Malacostraca > Decapoda > Porcellanidae > Petrolisthes > Petrolisthes cinctipes. The sequence goes on from JAWQEG010005261.1 coordinate 37,339, forward strand.
GGTAAGTCAGTTCTAAAGCATTTGATGTTTCATTATCATCGAACGCATCTAACTGCCAGTCAGATGCACTCAGAACCATATATATTATATTCTTGGCAGCACAGCAAAACATCACATCTCATCACCAGTCTCAGACAAGCGACTTGAGGAGGGAAAGTTACTCTCTTTTTATTGAAAAACTCACATCCTATGACAGGCGCCACACATTACTGGCCACTCCAGATCATTTGCACTAAACTTTATAATCATGGAAACACCGCTGTCATTTCTTATTTCTGTCTATTTTCAAATCAATTTCGGGTGGGAAAGAAATGTTAGTCGCTCAAGGCACCATTTCACTTGCTTTGTACACAGCCAACATATCCTTCAGCAACCCAGCTATTTAAATCACAGTGCATGATGTATAACATGATGAATACCTAATCATTTTGGCACAGAGCTAATCACAAATCCACTTGACGTATTTTTGCGATATATTTTGTGTGTATTGAAATATTGTGCTTACCTTGTGCCATGGGGACTGAGGGAAGTGAATGTGTGGCAGTGTTGCCCTCGGGGGCACACTGCTCGAAGGGTGGTGGTGTGGGTGCCAGGGTGAAGGTGTTTATGATAGAGTTGGCTGGCGACGCGTTCTCAGCCTTCCTCTTGCTGGTGCCAAGTTAACCTTTTCCTACAACTAAATATGCACATTTCCGTTGTCAGTAAGATATTAATTGGGGAAACTAAAGGATTCAGTGATGCTCATCGCGTGCAGAAAACCACCGTTGTCAGTTTAATTGTTCCTAAAATTATTCACAAACAGATGTCTGTTTTGCTGTGACAAGTAAAGAATCCGATATGTTGGCAACTGTGCACTTCATCTCACACTCAGTTGCCGTCTATTGTAACCTATTACAAATAATTAAAGTATGTAATGTTATATTCAATGCACATCATGGAACAGCAAAGATTTCGATGGCTTTTGACAAATAATTTGGGCTTTTCATTCATTGCCTAGAGTTGCTGCCCAAGCATGTGTGCATAATTTCACATCAAGCAACAGGCAACATTTCTCTGTCCCATGACGTTGTGATATACGTCACCGACCGTTGCTTTAGAAGGTGTGTTACAAGCTCGACTTCATTGTACCCTTTGTGCTTCTCTAGATAAAACAACACATATTTACTGCATTAAAATAATCTGTATGAAAAAATAAGAATTAGAAAGTGACCTCCAGTCTTATCTTAGAATTCCTAAAATATGAGTTGCTAATAGGGACTAGTTTATTCATCATCCAAGTCGTACCAACTTACTTCTATTCATAGAGTCAATGTCGCGGGCACAAGTAGCTGACGGACTGGGCCATGACCATGACTGCAGTTGTCAGGCGATGCTGAGTATAAGCCACAAGGTACAGTTGGACACATGAATGGGTGGTACAACCCAAGTGAAAGATGGTCAATTTCTCCCAATATCAAGTTCCTTAGTGACAAATAGGAGACATCAGGGGCAGAAGTCAGTATTGAGGATGGTAATAAAAACCAAGTACCTGATAATAGACACTGGTTACTCAAATGAGACAAGTATCTTTCACATGGGCTGTACCACCCATTCATGTGTACAACTGTACATGCAAACAATAGAGTGAATTTATAACCTCCATTTGACTTGAATCATCGACAACTCGACGACTATCACAACTGCTTCTACGAATCAGGAAGTGAAAAATTCAGAAGTGTTACCATATCTATTAACGAATGAAAATATATGATGAAAGTGATTGGGATAAAGGGTGAGAATCCATAACTCTTAACACTTTTATTAATGTGCATAAATGTTCACGCATATATTTACTTTCATTAATAATAACGAGGTACAGAAAATCATTGTTTATATCTGTGTGTTAACCAAGTAACAGTGACTGACAACTTCAAATCTTTTCTCTGACTACAATCCAAATATATTTCCCGAAGGACGAGAATAAATCTATTGTTCAAATGTTAGAATACCTTTCAAAACACATATAAAGAATAACTTACATCATTATCATTATCCACACTCAATTTTTATTTTTAAATATGTCTTTAAGGGATCGTATTTTTTGCTGAAACCAATTTGCAGGGAAACTATTTCCATTAGCCTATGCCAGGAAACAGACTAGTAAGGTACTTCATATGCATTAAAAGATGGCATATCAATTACAACTATCCTTTTAGGCTCAGCACTTAGGGTATCATTATTATGTTCTCAGCGATTGAGGATAATTGATTAATCCAAACCATGCTAGGAAAGAAAATAGATAGTCTACTTGTATACTGAGGTATTGGTTAGTTTCCAGGCATTGTTTGCAGAAATCAGTAGCCTCCCAAATTGCCCACGACAGATGACCACCTCAAAATTATGATATTTGAATAAGTTTTGATAAGCTCTCTTTATCAAAGGACACTACAATATATTTAAGTTAGAGTACATTCGAAGTGAATGATTCTATGTGGACGTTTTGAAGGACTACTGATTCCTCCTAATAATGCCAGGAAACTAATGGGGATCTGTTTTGTAGGCAATCCACTACTACTTCGTTTCAGAAAAGACTCTTTCTCGAATCAATAACGGCTCCTTTACTTTTTATTCCTTCGTGTGTGATGTTCCTCCTCGTTATCACCTTTTCCCTTGTGATATTGATATATGGTCACTCTGGCCTAACACAGTCATCTTTCTTCCCGAGATTGGCCCGGGTTTGCTGAACACATGATGAGCATAATTAAGCCAGTAACAGATCAGATCACCGAGAAGAGCGTGAAAGAGGAGAGGAGAAGTTGATGGGGAGGGAGAAAATGGCTGAGAAATTCTGTTGACTCGGGGACACTATACAACATCAAGTCGGAAGCAACCAGTACCATCAATGTAATAAAGGTAATCACATGGAAGGTATTAACTACTACTGATTATAATAATCTATTATGCATTTACTCTGTATATATTGATGGTAACATTGTTTTCTATCATTTGGCACCCCATGAAAGTGAAGAATACCCTGTGATAAGATATTTTGTAATGGCTTGAATTTGTAGCTCGATTTTACCCCATCGGCTGTAAGAACTGCATCTGATATGGAACATATTCTTACCTAAGTATCTTTAGTTTAATACACCTACCGCACAACTGACTGATAATAAAATCACTAATTGACAAACCCATTCATTCATCTTACTACCATCTACACTCTTGTCTGGGATTTAGTTGTCTCAGGTTCATATGTGGGCAGCTTTAGATTTGGAAAGATAATTTTGAGTCTTAGACCATCATGAGGAATGGAGAAATTCTCAAGGCCTTTAGGGTGAAACGTATTATCCACAAAATAGAGGACGGCTTATTCCTCCAAACTGTGCCAGAATATACATACAAGTAGACTATCTGCATTGTGGTCTAGTTTTGGGCATCAGTAACCTCCAGTTTGTTCAGAACATGTTATTATGACCCCTATAAATGCAGTGTAATTATGCTAGACCAGTCATGAAAGTGGGAGGTCAGGTAGCACCATACCACACTGGCTGATTCTGACCTCGGTGACAGAGTTGTGCTTGATGGCCTGAGTAACCACCCTGAGGCCGGATACAACCTCGCCAAAGGGGCAGTGGAATGTGCCTCCGGGCTGGCTTTGGGTACAGATTCCAAACCCGTGTTCGTCGATATTTTTGCTGAGGGGAATGACGAAGCCTTTTGTTGGATCCTTGGCGAATTCTCCACCCCACTCCAGGTTATTGAAGAGCTCCTGCTTGCCCGGGGTCCCATCAGAGTGTAAATACTCCTTGCAGCACAGTGTCTCTTTCGGTTTCTTCATGTAAGCCACGTGACTGAAGGAGGCACCGAGATATGAAGGGCCTAGTGTGCCCAAGCAGAGGGCTAGGAACTGCTGTGCACGACGAAGGTGACTCCAGAGGCGAATGTAGACCCGACCCAGACTCCTGCTGCCAATACTCAACTCCAGGAACACTTCTGATGGCAGCTGAAAAATACCACACAGTGAGAGGAATCATTAACTATACAAGCGGTGCACTATGAAGCTATTATATAAGACCAATCTAAACATGACCAAGCTAGAAACCATGTAAGTATTTTTAGTAGAATCCTGCATAATAACCTTTACTTCTGCTACAGAAGAAGAAACAGTATATATCCTACAGTGGGCTTCATGCAAATATAATTGCACAATTTCCTCCATTTGAAATAGTAAGGCTTTCTCCATCATCAAGTGACTGTTAAAAGGATAGAGAATACTCGTGACTCTAAACTTAGATAATGCAACTCTAGGAAGGAGGATGAAAGAAAGATAACTAAGGAAATATATGTTAGTTTAACAGATGATCAAGGAATGTGTTGGTCCTGCCACTATACACAAATTCAGAATAAGTTGTGATCATACGGGGTAGTTAGTTTTGAAATCAGTGGATCAATCTTGCTGTTTCGACAAGGTTGGACATCATGCAGTGACGTCCGAAATTACTTTAGTTGTTTTGTAGGAGCATACGCATGGACAGTCTATGCAAAGTTAACAAAATGCTGCAAGAATATTACATCACAATACTGATAAAATACTGTTGGTATTTGGCCGCTAAGGATAGTATAACTTGATCTATAGTATTATAGAAAGCAACTGTCTATGAATTGATAGCGAATGTGATATAAAAACCAGTGCTGTCATTCATTCGCCTTTGCTATACCAATCGACAAGTATTAAACATAGCATTCATACGTCTTAACTGCATAAAAATTCATCACAATGCTACTGGGATCGCTAGGGCTACTAACATGTAACCAAGATCTCAGTCGTGTTTTAGATCATTTGGTTATTTAAGTTGTTTACCACTAAGGTTTTCAATTATTCAATTTTGGCACTGTACCTGTAGTGTTAAGCTGGTGTCCACAGGGTAAGCGAGGCTGTGCACTAGAAGCCGGCCATCCTGGTAATCAAACTTTGCTTGAAGCTCCTGACAGACGTCTATGTCTGTTTCTTGGTCATGTTGTGTACTCTGCTGCTGATCCAGACTCTGCTGCTGATGCCCCTGGACTGCAGGAGTGTCCTCCCTGAGATTCATAACAACTGTAGAGTCAGGATTATCCAGGTCTCGCTTGGTCTGTAAAATCCTGGCAATTTCTTCTCTTGAGGACTCTTCGGCCTGCTCATCCTTAAATGTTTGTAGGCTGTCTTCACAGTCTAGAAGATCACCAAGGCTACTGGCGTCTCGAACCTGGTCGTTAAGTCTCCCTAGGCTGTCTTCCATCGTACACATCTGTGGGGATAAAGGATGCTTATCTTAGCTCTCAGCCTTACTTGGGATAGCTCCGTTTAGTGAGTTTGATTCGTGCGTGCATTAATGGTGGCTGCTAATGTAGCCAGTGGCCATAAAACTCCGATGAAAATCTATATATAATTTCACAAAGTGACTATGTCTGTCCGTCCGACCCTAACTACCCCCAGGTCCTTTGAGATACTAACAAGAAAGTTTTTGTGGATAATACATATGCTTAGGGGGCTGTAAAAAACTACTTTTGAAAGAGATCTGACGAAGAAACGATCCTCCCCAAAAGGCCATTGATGTCTACGGATAAAACTTAATATTGATAGGTAAATTTTTTTTATCAAAATAGTATCTACGATCCAGGTCTCTCACATAATCTGATAATTTATTTGACACCTAAATCATCTTTACTATTTTATTGCGAAATGCAATATTTCTGTATATTCAATGGTGGCCATCATGATAAATGGCCGCTATCTTGAATTTTTAAGTGGCTGACGGGTTTAATCAATAGAGCAATCCTCAAGGAGTATGTGTGCCAATTTTGGTGTTTGTTACCGGAAATGAACGATTCCCTTGAAATTTGCTGTTATCTGCTCCACTACACACCTAAGAATCTTGGTGACATAATATGTATAAATTATGTAGCTTTCAAATTGTTTCTTACATTTCCTATGTACTAAGAGCACTAATGTAGTAGCCTACAGTATTTTGGAATATGTAACCTTCTTTGCTATTTTGACACAGTAAATGTGATTATCTCAGACATTTTTAAACTTTGAATCTTGTTAAAAATATTGTACAGAATACTGTTTCTCCCCCTTATAAGTATAGAATCATTTCTGTAATTCATTTTTCAAGCTCCTCATATCTTGTCTGATTGATAAACTTATGTTGTCTTGTGCTATAGTATTTGTGTAAATATGTGTATAATATTGTGTAATAATATTATGGTATGACCTATTCATGACAAACTTTGTATCTACATCATAGAAATATGCTTCTCTTATGATCCTCTTACTGAAGGTCCAACTCAACCAACCCTGAACGTTAGCGCCTCTCCTCCCCATCCTGGTCTACTTTATTCTACCAGCCCCTCCATACCTCCCATAACCCCGTGAATAAAAACGACCCCAAGGTGTGTGTGCTAGTGTCTCTCCCATCAGCTCGCGACTGTACACAACATAGTACGTAGAAAACAGGGAGGAGATTGTCTACCCACCTGATTCATCACTCGCACGAGTTGTCTGGCATGTTCCTTGAGCTCGCGTCGTTTACCCTTGATTTCTGTTCCTAGTGAGGCCAGCTGTTCCTTCAGGGCCTCTCGCTTGTCCTGAACCACGGCCCTCACTGACATAACACGGTGGCCGTGTGGGTGATCGTTGTAGAGGCAGAGGGAGCAGAGGGGACCCATGCACTCCTTACACCAATACCGCTGCTCCTCGTCGTGGGTGTCACAATATTCATACTGGCAAATGACGAGGATATTTTAATGAAGATGACATTTCAGGTGAAAAAAGAGTCTGTTCTGAAAGTATGACACAGTATTTAATACATGTTTGAGCCAACAGTAACCTTCCAAATGAGATTGACTACCTTTGGTATTACGAACCAGATTTTCCTGAGACAAACACATTGAAAGTTTATTATCGTACCTTGAAAACACAATAAGTCGAGGAGAGACTGAGGAGAGGGAAGCAGACTGGAAGGTTGTCAAACACACCCACGTCAGCCCTACAGATCGGGCAGGCGAGTCGACCGTGATCACTGGCCAGTATTGCATTGAGGCAACAACGGCAGACAGTGTGGCCACAAGGAAGCACCAAGGGTTCTCTGGGCCCAGTACGGTATACCTCACAACACACTGGGCATGTCACGGCGTCCTCCATTATGCAACTCCTCAATAATGTAGATTCAAATGTATAAGGTTATATAACCTTACAAAGTTCACTTTATGACAAGTGGTTACTATCTGAGAGTAACACTCTTTGCACCATAAGGACAAGTTCAGGAGGCTAGTTGCTCAAGCTAAACCGTTTTCTTCTTTTTCTCGCAAATCCTAATACCATCGTTATTACACTTCCACCACCACCTTGTCTATCGACTGCCTCTCAGCAAGGCTCGCTCTGATTTCGTATTTCAAATGAGCATAACTAACACATTCCTCGTTCACAAGTAACCATTGACTGAGGTGAGGAGGCCCGGTTACTCCCTTATCAAGTAGCCTGCCAGTCGTTATCTCGTATCAGTCATATTCATCCATACTGTTGATTTGTTTGACCAACGTCACTTCAGCTGACTAAAAAGAGAGATAACATGCGAGATAAGCGAAGATATTATCATGACAGATAGTGAGAGTTAGTGGTAATACTACAGGTTGCTGTATTTTGGTTGGAGGGATGGATATGGTGAAAAGCCAAATTTTACCTCGGAAGAGTAATATGTATGGGAAAGCGATATGAGCCCATCTTTGTGTAGGGAAACAAAGCAGGTGACAAATAAGATAGGGACATATAATATACCTTTCATTTGAAAACCCCTTAATATGAGAATACACATTCCTTATATTATTGAACTGGAAAATAGGTTGTTCCTTTAGAGTTATGAATCTAATTGTGTATGGCTAGGTTAAGGTTAAGCACACCACCATTAGTTATGCTGACGTCAGTAAAGCCATGTGGTCGTAGATATTTGTCAAACATTCAGATGGTTACCCATACCGCTCTGCAGGCCAAGACTGCGAGGTGTTTACAGATGTGACTTGGTGCGGCGTCACGAAATGTGTCAATTATTGGTCGTAAAGTAACATGCCAAATTCATATCATATACCATACTGTGTTGTTTGGGTCCCAGGATAATAAGTGATAATTCGATTGCTTTGACTCCACTTGTGACCTTAATCCTTGTTCCTCTTAGTATAAATCGGATGTATAGATAACTTGCCAGCTGACCCGCTTCGTGGATATAATCGGCTCGTACCTTACAGAAAGCCCCAACCCATGTTTTCTATGTTTACGGAGTATTTTGGGATGGATTTTGACCTGGACAAACATGATACAAGTGTGTTAAGAAATAGTGACGTTGTTTTAATGTCCACAACAAATAAACTCACTTCAATTCTACAGAAAAGACACACTGAAACAAATAACTGTACACACAAACCTACACATACACACACGCACGCACATACACAAACACAATTATTCGCGTACACACACTTATTCATGTACTACAGTACGTGCGCGCATATGCACAAATGCACTTAAATGCGTATACACATACATACACACTGGGTGATCTGTGATCACAGTATACACCTCCCGGCCTATGAATTCTATTGGTGCGAGGTAATAATTTCACGTCATCACTAAAAACGACCAGGCGTCTCACATCGGAAGACTTCTGTAATTAATAAAGCAAACATCAACGACTGTCTTACGCTTATGGGGATAGTATGCTTTTGGTACATTGAAGTGCATTCCTCCAAAGGAAACAGGACCAGATGAACAAAAATAATGGTGGCCTGATGACTGGAATAGTTTGTAGAAATCAGTTGCTCGATTTAAAAAAAACTGTACAGTACTACCCTCTTAAAGCATTTTAGAAAAAAAATTGTACCCTGAAACGAAACAAGGTTTCTTCATACATTGCAAAGAAATAGCGGGTGTAAAAAAAAAAAAAAACTAAATTGTTATAGGAAGGTGATTATAACTCATCGAGGTATGTTTATGCTCGACACAATTTCATTACACAGAAAGAACAAAACAATTAGAACCGTTTTTATTCAAGTGTTACATATTCATCTATTCTGGATTGTACATATATACTTACAACATACTATAATTGAAATTAGTTGATTTATATGAGTTAACTAAAATTTATTTTACACATTAATTTTGGATATCATAACCCAAGAGAAACATCCTTGCTAAGAGCAATATCAAAAGTCATCAGCCTTCGTCAATCGTTAAAGGGGATATTGATTCTATAGGCGATTTAGAGGCTACTTTTCGCACACACATCCACACACACACTGATTATGTGATAGTCTTCAACTAAATAATACTGGAATATTTTCCTACCATGTATGTATCAGTGGGAAAGGGATCGATGCAGGTAAGAACAAGACGTCATTAAGACAACAGTTTGGACTAGTTTGTTTGTTTGTTTGCATTACTGACCTCGCTATAGTGTTTCAGGATCATTTCGAAGCAGTAAATGGTTTGTCATTCTATTGGTATGAGCTTATATTATGATTTCGAAGCAGATCCGTGTCTTATTCCTTGCCATGAACGAAAGCTTACGAACAAATTTTTTACTTAAGAGTGAACTTTGCTTCTGTGAATACCGTCCCAGGCGTACAGTAATGTTGCTTCCACCTGAAGATTGTTAACCTCATCTGCTACAAAGTATTCACGTGCACTACTGACATTTAGGTTTTATTGTTTCCTGGTAAAGTTTGAAGGAATCTGTAGCCCTCATTTTCGCCAACGATAAAAGGACCCTATAATCAGCTAATCAATCAATCAAACAACCAAACAATTATACATTATTGCTAAGCAGTAGCGGAATTATGTAACATGACAAGGGACAAAATTAGTGTTTGGTCTGCAGAATTTTTAGAGCATCAAAAATTTTATTATATATATATACCTGCTGAAGAAACTTTCCGTGACAAAATGTTGGGCCATGGAATATGTTTATAATAAAGTCACTCTATCATTTCTATAGGAAAACAAAGAGTTCGACGTCCATGCTGATATGATAAAAGTAACACAGGTGTTCAGTGAGTCATAGAGGGACAATTGTATCGCACGGTAGCTGACCATCGCTTCCCTATTGACTAATCACTCAAGCCGGATTTAGGTTTGAGTCAATTCTGGTGTCTCTGTTTGTCATACAATGCAATAACTGAGGAAAAACATCCTTGCTGATAAGAGCTACAGGTGTGAAGTAAGCAACCAATGGGACCACCTGACTGTGCTTCCGTTTAAGACTTAAATATCGCGTGAAAACATAGATAATTGTTTCTGCAATGACTGCAGGAAATTACAACGAAAATACAGAGCCCCTGATTATTGTATTGAGTCACTGAGGGTGTTGCAATTCCCCACGATGACTTGTTCATGGATTTTTTTCATAACAGTAGCCTGACTAAAGATAATTCAACAACTAAATTCAAGATGGCAATAGATATTCTATAAGACGATTGTTTATTGTACTTAGTTTTAAATTGTTTGTTTATCGTCTTATACATGCTTCTAGCTGGCTAGCACAGTGCTAGAGTCTGCGGCTGCAATTCTGCGGCCCAGCGTTCGATCCTTGCTCGGGACACGATAAAAATCTGTCACTGATGCCAGAGGTTACCCCTTTGAGCATGGGGTTGGGGGTTTGAGTCAGCTGTCTGAGGTCTTCCTGCTTACGCAGCCATAGCCGAGGCTGACTCGGGTCTCACGTGGGTGGAGAGGTCTTTGGGCCACTCCATCATCCTTGTGATGTGTGCTATAGTTGTGTTTCATACACACACTGTGTGCTACACTCTGTCCCATTGACTGCTACTCATTGGCGGACCTTTAACCTTTAACTATTATCCTCAAAATAACTAAGTTGTAAGTAACCGTTCGTATGGAGAGGCTACTGTACAAAGAGGAGAATATTTTTTGGTAAATTTAGTGGATTACTAATTCTTCTAAACAATTTTGGCATTTGGCCTTGTGCCTCCGACGGAGATGGGTGATACATTACGCAGTGAAATACCGTATTGGAAAAGCTTGCATGACAACTCCATTACTGTATCCTACATGACTTTTGAAGATTATCGGGATGCGTAGGGAAGTGGCGTCCCCATCGCCCCCCATTCTTGTGATGGTGCAGTCACCCTCGTATCCCCCAAGATACAGGGGGGGGGGGGGGAATCCCTCTCTCTAACAATGACCACTTGCCAGTCATTTGTTCAGCACTAGAGCTAGTTTTTTTTTTTTTTTCTTTCTTTTTTTTTTTTCTTTTTTTTTTAAGGGAATTGGGATATATTGTAGATGATTATGATGACGACAAAGAAGGACAACTGTTGGCAGGAGATTGCAAAAGCAGTTGACATATATGAGAAGTTATATATTGACAAAATACATATAAGACTTAGTGGAATAGCATTATTACCGAACCTATGCGAGGAAGGCGGGTGGCGTTTGCTGTCACACATGCCCCTACCATTATGCACCTTTTTCCCACAAATCCTTCCTATTTATTGTCTTCTATATCACTTTTTAATGTAAAATCTGAAAGCACCTTCGTATGCAGGAGAACTTTATGTACAACAACACTGAACACTTGTCGTAATTCTAAAATTGATTTCATATATCGATTATTAGCAAAAAGTCTTATAAACCATAATTTGTGTGTTACTCTATCGAATTGTGAAATTTCTGTTATAGTTGTACAATCTAAAGATGTGAACCATATCTTTATATCTTGTGTAATAGGTCCGCAAGGTCGAAAAATAACAAAATTTTCTGAAGGAGGTGGAGTGATCATAAGAAAGTAAACACATCACTGACCTGCTCTAAACGGAAGATATGTAGGCGATTTTCTCATCTGAACAAAGTATTGGGTAATGCAACGGATTTATTCATTTCACTTTATTAATCTGTATGTATTATTTCTCTCTCTCTCTCTCTCTCTCTCTCTCTCTCTCTCTCTCTCTCTCTCTCTCTCTCTCTCTCTCTCTCTCTCTCTCTCCTTACAAAACCACTTCGTACTGTCCTCCACCAACGCTGCAATTAAATTTAACCAGGTCCTCGCGATGTGTTATCAAGCCAGCGCGCGCGGAGTGACCCACACACCTGATATTTCTTACACAATCAAGACTTAGTGTCACATGTTATCAGTCAAGTATCAGTAACTGTGTGTAAGAGATCCACAAATAGTTATGTCCAGCACAAACCAGGTGCAGTTAGCATAGTGGGGCATTGTTTAAGGGGGAAGTACAGTGTTGGTAAATCTGGAGCAAATGATTTCTCCAACCTATTCCAGGCAACAGGATACCATTATTTGTCTTCACATGGGTCTGTTTCCTAGTATAGTTTGGAAGAATCAAGGTGCTCCAATCTATCAAAGGTATACTATCCCCTTAACTTCGTTTTACTGGCGCCTATGTGTCTCTCTGTACACAATAGAAGAAAGGAAACTGGTGTACGCAAGTGTGACCTTTACAGTATAGCAGATCACACTAACTTACACGTTGTCAATGCTGTTGTCAATGCTGGCTGAGATAGTAACCCTAAAATATTATATAGCAATAAGCTCCGGTTGAAGCATTCACTGGGGGGAGGGAGGATTAAAGTATTTTGTTGATTTAACTTGATATAATGTTAACATAAAGACAAAACTGAGATAGAAATATTGCAATTAGACACTGTGAAATGTAGCCATAACAACTATGGTACTTGAAAATCGTGAACCACAACGTTGTTTATTAAATGTATCAAATATGAAAACCTTGATATTGGATGTAGAAACTGCTGACACTACCACAAACATCTATATCGTCTGTATCTAGCATTACCTTGATATTCTAGATATTTTCAAGTATCCTGTTTCATTCTAGGTAACCAGAAAGAGCTTGTTATAATAATCTCTAGAACACTAAAGTGACGTGTGAAATATTGTATCCAGGTGTGTTAATTTTCCTTAAATATCAGTAAAGCATTTTATTTTATAATGGAGAACACACAGCATGAGGGCAACGAATTAAAAAAAAAAAAAAAAAAACGCATGAGGGAGAATATTGTCTGCAGAATCGATAACTATACTTAATGGGTTCTGACGCACCATCGGTCCCGAGTCGATCCATTTCAGTATTATATACTTTTTATCTGCAAACTACTAGTAACAATTTTGAACGCTATGATACTTACACTGGTCAAAATATACGAGAGAAACTAGTTTTCTCCCTTCCCTCGGAGAGAGGAATAATTCTTTCCCTTTGCCCTCCCGTCCCAATCATTATCGTTTACGACAGTTGTCCAGTTTACATGTTCATAGTAGGCTGTTGGTCCTGGGCTGCATCATAGCGTCATGGCCTAAATTAAATCAATATTAATTAAATAAGTCGTCTTGTGCAAATAGGGTATTGTAAATTACATATGAGGTGTAAGGTAATGTGTATAAACGTGAAATATCAGAATATTAACTTTTACATCCCCTGAATCAACCAACACCTTGAAGCTCAACTGTATTCATCAACTCCAACACATATAAAGCATCCAACACATTAATTATATAATATATGTTTCCATCCTCACCCTATCCATTTATGGTCACAAAGTAAAGTAATGTGAACATTAAAGCCTGTGAAAGGTCACTATGTAATGAAAAATATATAATGAATTATCTTTGGACGAAACTTATAATGAAAACTGTCAGTACACCATTACCACTCTACATAATGTTCATCAAATGTTGGACATTATAATTATTGAAAAATCTGTGTCATCGTCACAAAATAATTCCCATATTAATATGCAATGACTAACTTTATTGAACGAGCCTATTTTGACCTGTGAGGACTAATGGTGGTGTGGAATGTTATAGCAACACGGTGACCTGCTTAAATTCCACACTCGAGATAATATTTTTACGTGCAGTAACTATCACTATCGTCATGATGTAGAACACGAAACAAAAACTCCACCATGTGTTACTGCTATCATTGGCCTATATTGAGCATTCATAAAATAGCACCTGGCCAACATGACTGTAATACTGATTACAGTCATCGCCCTGCCCTGCCTTCATAGAACACCACACCCATGCCCCACCACCTCTCAATCAATCCTGCCTCCATAGAACACCACACCACACCCATGCCCTCACTACCCCTTAATCAACCTTCCACTGACTCATGCTGTTATGTGTTTCGGATACTAGAGTCAACGACACTGGAGGGTTTCGCCTTGTGGGGTTTGCATATTGGCAACGCTGGAGTGATGAACGTGGCAGTGGAGGAGACTGTACTATGCTAGTTTCTTTTACATTTGCAAAAAAAAAAAAAAAAAAAAAAAATCCCCTGTCATGAAAACCCTAGAAAGAGAAAAATCTACATAGTGTGTGTGGGGGGGGGGGAAGAATCAGTAGTTCCCACCAGTTTACTGTAGATAGCAACACACAGGTCCAGAGAGAGAGAGAGAGAGAGAGAGAGAGAGAGAGAGAGAGAAGTGGGAGGGAAGGGGAGGGTGATTACGTGGAGGAGGGAGGATGGTGGGAGGGAGGACGCTGAGTGAGTGCGTTTGTTTTGGGTGGAGTTGGTGGTGCCAGCCAATGGAAGGGTGGGGATCGGTTCTCATTGGCTGGTGCTTCACGACACAACACTCACCTGTCGCACTCCCAGGAGAATCAGCTGGCTAGTGGATGTCCTCATATGATAATGTAGAGCATTTTTACAGCCACGTGGAAGCGGTGCATTAGGTTGAAAAAGTGACCTACACATTCGGGACTATCACCCTTACAGTATTGCTCATATCGACACCAGACCAATATTATTATGGAGTAGCGGGAAGAATGGGCTATGCGATACTGGCTTCAAGTCAAATCAACATTAGTTGGAGCTTGTCTCCCTTATGATAGGAAACTCTTCATATATTATCTGCACTGAACTCACTTTTTTCCGTATGGGTAGAGAGAGGAATACGTTAATTCTAGAAGACACTTTAGCAGATTGAGATGATAAGAGGAAAAGAAAACACAAGGAGAAGCTAGAGAGGGTTGACGTAAAGATGAAAAGTTTTGTAGGTGATAAGAGAAGAGGGAATGCATTGTGATAAACAAGGTAGAGAGGGAGGTAAAGAGGATGGAAGAGTATTAAGAGAAAGAGAGATAAATAAACAGGGAGAGAAGAGACATAAAAGACAAGAAGAAATAAAGAGAGATAATGACGGTAGGCAGCAGTAGAGATTTGAATTAAAGAGAGAGAGAGAGAGAGAGAGAGAGAGAGAGAGAGAGAGAGAGAGAGAGAGAGAGAGAGAAGAGGAGGAGGAGGAAGAGGGAGTGATTAAAGAGACAAAAACTCCCCTCCCTCTACCACGTGCCAAGATGAGGGTAGTGTCCGTGTGGAGCATCCGGGTGTACCGTAACTGCCGAACCTTCTCACGCTAGGGAAATTATTCTTGTCTATAGTACCTTGCTCCACACCACCCTCACACACACACACACACACACACACACCACCCTCACACACACACACACACACACACACACACCACCCTCACACAGACACACACACACACCACCCTCACACAGACACACACACACACACACCACCCTCACACACACACACACACACACCATCCTCACACACATACACACACACACACCACCCTCACACACACACACACACACCACCCTCACACACACACACACACACGGGAGCACGCTGAAGGAAAGAATGATGATGTGTTGGCAATTTAGTGGTTCTCAAAAGGCGAGTTACGAGAAGCAATAATAAATACCAGACGAAAGCCGTGGGTGTTGTGTGTGTGTGTGTGTGTGTGTAAGGAACCAGAAAAACAATGAATGAGAGTTTAAAAGAAATCACTCGTAGAAGAGAAAGGAATTTTCAGAATTACTTGAGTGTCGGTCAAGAGAGAAAGGAACAAGGAAAACAGAAACAGGAAGGAATAATTTGAATTAAGTACACGTAAAACTGAAAAAGAGAGTGAGAGATGAGTAAATAGAAAATAGAGGAAAATAAAGGTAGAAAAGGAAGGAAAGTTAGGAGTACCAGGGTTTCTGTCTCGAGGAGGACAGGTCGGTGAAGGGTGAGGTCCTTCTGCCAAACTTGGATTCATTTCATTGACTAACTTTTCTCGTACGTCAGCGAAGGTATGCCGTGGATTGCTGGTGAGGTTCTGGGATTTACAGATCTTGTAGTTGTTAGTCTGTAGTAAATGTTAGATACTCAAATCACACTAGCTGCCATCAGGTGCATGATGTTATGTAATTTCCAGGCAACAAGAACGACTATTATGATGATGAATACGATGACGATAAAACAGTGAAAACAATTATCATTATAAAAAAGACGACGAAGACGGTGAGAAAGGATTACATGTCGGCCCACCCTTTGTACTACCTAATACTGTATAAAGTATGAGGTTATACCCATAGTTTCCAAGTACTACATGGCCTCCTCCACAAGTTGTGAAATTTATTATTTTTATGACTTCTTGTTTTTAGATAGTTCCATGTTTTTTATTCATCTATATACTTTACGTAAGTTAATCAGATTATTTTAGTAAAATGTGAGTTTTAGTTGATATATGCTTTTAATTCCTTTTGGGGTAGTGAAACCTGTATAAAATGTGTATAAATTTTATAGATTATATAAATGACCATAATTTGAAATCCTTAGAATTTAGTATTATATTGGGCGGTATATGACCCTAGCTGTTGCGCCGCCAGATGCCTAGTGACATCTATCAATCAATCAATCAATCAATCAATCAATCAATCGTCAGAGCTACTAAAACTGCCAGTCAGCCTTCTCTAATCTCCACTGAGGAAGACGAGAACTGCGGTTCGTACCTGTTATTTTCTAGGAGTATAGGGAAGTGGTCACTACCATATAAATCGGGCAACACATTCCAAGTTAAATCCAACAGTGCACTGGGTGAGCAGAGGAAAATGTCAATGGCGGTAAAAGTCCCAGTATTGCTATGGAAATGTGTCATATCTCTCGTATTTAAAACCCCTAATCCCTCATCCTCAATAAATGAAAGGGAGAGGGAAGGTCTCGTACAAGATGGATGAGATCACCCCTCTCAAGTGTAACACTGGGAGGAAGGTATAAATTGTACACAGTGTAGGGGCAGTATATAAAATCCTTAACTGCAACAGCCTGGAGCAGAGTGTCAAGCTCCAGGCATGTGCATGGAACGTCGCGTCGAACCAGGATGGCAGAGCCACGATGGTGACCCTGCCCTTCAAAAAAATTGAATAAAATGCAGCGTATACAGGATGACTCTCAGGAATGGATTCCCCAAGCATTGTCTCTTGAAGACAAACACACGCAGAGAGAAGCGAGAGTGAAGAACTCCCAGTTCCTCCCAAGAGGCACGCAAGCCACGGCAATTCCACTGAAGGACCTTGAAGAGTGTTACTTTAAAAAAGACTTTAGGGAAGCCTTACAGAGGGACTTCCCACTACCACCTTGACCAGAGGTAGAAGAAGAGCGAACCCGAGGAGTAGTACTTGGGCCAGTAATTGGGACCCAAACACGAGTCCCTGAAGCACCTGATATGTTAGAATTTAACAGGTTATAAGGTCTTGCAGCCGGCAAAAAATAAACTTCACATTTTTTTAGTACACCAGCTAGAGAACTAGGGATTGATAGATTATAGGCGCCTCAACAGCGGGTTCATATAGCGACAGAAGAAGGTGATAGAGAGGCGAGAAAGCAAGTAGGAAGGAAATACAGTAGAAAGAAAAGAGGGACAGTTGACGAAATGAAAGGGAGTGGCTGGGGCCGAAGTGGCTCCAAAATCCTTAACGTATTGCTTACATTACTAAAGGGAGACCCACCCTACGGGGAGAGAACTAGGAAACGGGTTTAAAGGCTTTTTATAATAGCTTTAATTCTAAACGGTAGATATGCCGTTGTTTTGGTGTGTTGGTGCTTGGTGCAATGTGTCTGGTAGCGCTTCATGAGTACAAATATTTGTTTTTGTCATCGTAATTTGGTATGTTCAACCAACATGCGTCTCTGTCGTTGTATGTACACCCACAATCAGATAACCACCAACACTTTCTTTCCATCGTGCAAATAAATCAGTACCATATAAAAATATATTCATACAACACCTTATGTCAACTCAACCTCTTCAATTATTATTATGAGATTCTGCAAAAATTGTATATGTGTTGTTCTATATTACCAGATATTTACTACGATAGAAGGAAAGTGTGGGTGGATATTTGATTCTGGCTGTGCAGTACCTCGACAGCTGCAAGACAATAACGAAGCTTGGAGGCTAATTTCATGGTTACTATTTACCTGTAATAGCCTCGTGCACCATATATCAAGATTTGCTGAGGTCGTTGTGAGAATGTAATGTAGCCGCACCATGGACTGGGCTATTGGGTGGGTACATGGGTGGTTGGGTGGACTGGTGGCAGGTTCGTGAGTAGGAGGATGAACATGGGTGGATAGGCAGGTATAATGTAGTACCAGGGTGGGATGATGGCAGGATGGGTGAGAGAATGGGTGATGGATTGCATGGTGGTAAGTGCAAGGATGGCAGGATGGGATGAGTGGTGGAAAAAAGGATAGGTTATAGTATTGCAAGGTAGTAGGTGAAAGAAAGAGTGTGTGAATTGTTATGTAGTGAACGAGAGAAAGGGTACCGTATATTGTTTGGTACAAAAGGGGGAATAAAATTTTGATGTGAGAAGGGAAGTCGTTTTACGAATAAGGTTGTCTTGGTGATAATTATTGGGTGGGTGACTGTGTTTGAAGGTCTGAACTTAGTCTGCTGTCAATATAAGTGTTAGAGTGAGCAGAATATATGAGGGGCAGAACTTGGTGCATGTGGGATGATTTGAAGAAATTTGTTGAGGTTAGTTTTATTGGTTTGACAGGGAAAAACTCGATTAATTTAGTTCATTGGCTGGTAGAGATTTGGTGAGGTAAGTTTGCAGAGGTGTGCTGTGGTTAGTAAATTGACTGCAAAGATATGGTGAAGACAGTTGGAATAATTTTGATGTAGGAGATGTTGTTAGTAAAACAGCTTACATAGGAGTGGAGATGAAGTAGGTACGCTTGGAGACACGTGTGATAAGGTAAGTGAACTGGCAGAAGTGTAGTGAGACATGGAGAAAGGTGATAAGGTGAGTGGAGTGTCTGTCACTATACGAGGTTAAGTGATTGGGCCGGGATGTCGGCGGACTAAGTGATTAAGTGTCAATTTCACAGCTGTGCTTGGCCCGATATGTAATTATCCGCGAGAAAGATTTGGACTTAGTAGTTACGTGTAACTGAACCCCTAGATAATTCTAATAGCCTAACAAAAAAATAATTGTGATGGTAGTAACACAACTTTAATTAGGTGTGGTGTGTGTGAATATTATCCCGAACATTATAGTAGCTGAAAACTGCATTGTACGGATGTAGAGAAAGGCATTTAGCCGTTACTGAGAAACTAACCCTAAGTGAAAGAGGGTGTGACATATTATATATTATACATATTATATATGTGACATATTATATATACAACTTAACAAGAAGCTGGAACACCTAAAACCACAAACCTTACTAGGAACAGAATCATTTTAAAACAAAAATCTTACTGAAACTGGAACACGCAACGCACATTTGCAGGGAAACGAACGCCGCGGAAAGCAAACAGCCAACCGAATACCAACACACCCATTCACTACCCAGGCTTACAAATGCTAAATACAGCGCTAAACTCCCGCAGCAACAACAGCAAGAGCTGCAACAACGACGTGTCTCTAACTAAACTCGCCCTCAGAATTAAACGTGGACCACAGGGAAGGCGAGGGCGTCGTCCAACACACTAACTACGACGCTAACGACCAGACAACATTTTCACCGACTTGTTCTCCACAGCCTTAGCAGCTGGATAACGAGGAGGGAGAGATGGGGAGGAAGGAAAGGAGGTAGAGAGAGAAATGGAGAGGGAAAGAGGGGAGGAGAGATGGGGAGGATGGAGAGAGGCAGATGGTGGAGAGGAGGTAGGAGGAAAAAGGCGGGAGGATAAAAGGAGAGATGCGAGTAGAGATGGAGAGGGGGGAAGTAAGGAGAAATATGGAGAAAGGGAGGAAGAGAGAGGTGGTGAAAGTTGGAGATAGAAAAATTAGTAGAAGGGAATGGAAGCAGGTGTTATCCTGTAGCTATACTGTGTTTCGTGTTATATACTTGTTGACCATGCATTGCCCTGACCCCATTTTTCCACTAACCTCTATTTCGTGTTGACCTCTGTTTCGTGTTGACCTATCTGAACTCTGATTTGTGCTGACAACGCTGACCTATATGGTGAATTATAGAATTTATGCTGATTTGTAGAATCCAACTCACCTACAGGTATAGCATACGATATTCTCAAGTGTGATATGAAGATTATAATATAGAAAGCTGTGAATTAGTTACCACATTGGAAGTTCGTAACGAGGACTCCAAACACTGCCACAAAGCACCACCAACACTGAAGGAGTTTGTTTCGTTGTATAATTAAGGGGGTGCAGGAGTAGGGGACAGGCTTGAGGGGGGGGGGACTGGGGGGGTGCGGGAATTGGGGGACAGGATTGGGGTGGGTAGAAAGCCTGTCCCCTATTCCCACACACCCCTAACCCCCCCCCCCAAGCCTGTCCCCCTACTCCCGCACCCCCCCAAAAAAAACCCCAAGGCTGTCCCCCTATTCCCGC
This sequence comes from Petrolisthes cinctipes, assembly GCA_033782935.1. Classification (NCBI taxonomy): domain Eukaryota; kingdom Metazoa; phylum Arthropoda; class Malacostraca; order Decapoda; family Porcellanidae; genus Petrolisthes; species Petrolisthes cinctipes. The sequence goes on from JAWQEG010005261.1 coordinate 58,053, forward strand.
ACCCCCTTAATTAAGAGTAATAGGTTGCCTACAATTCTCATATAAGATCACGGGCACAGTACCTTTTCTATAGACCACTAAATTTGTCCTGGTGGGCTAGAAATTATTCCTCACGACTATATATAATACCCGGGTGTGAACGTGAGCGTGTGATGCTAATTGTAGCCTACTTGTATGCGCAGTAGTGTGTGTATGCTTGCGTGCGTGTGTGTATGTGCATGTGTGCGCTTGTGTCGTAAAAGGTGAGCCAGATGATGTATGTGTCATGTGTGACTATGTGTGAGGATGCAGGAGTAGTACAGCATGATGTGTCTTGCCTATGTGTGTATGTATGTGTAGGCAGATGAAGTCTATATGAGAGCATTGAGGCGTATACATGTGTGTCGAGGTGAACACAAGGCAGCTGGCGTGTATTCATGGAGTAATTATCGTATATGTCGCTTGCTTCCTCCCTCGTTACTTTCCCGTGACACCCTCGTTACTGTCCCATTCCTTCCTCACTGCACTTTTTCAATATCCTCAGTCGCTACTAACTTCTTACGGATTGTCGATTGGTAAACTGCCAAGTATATTTACTACTGCCTTGTTAACAAGGCAGTAGTAAATATACTTGGCAGTTTACCAATCGACAATCCGTAAGATTGCTTTACTACTGACTCACTACACTTCCTCATTACTGCCACACACACTTTACTTATTCCTTTGTCATCATACTCGCTCAGTACTGCTAGTATTACATAACAGGAGAATGAATTCATCACTGAGGTGTATATTTCAATCAGGATAATGGGTGCTTTCCGTAGCCGATGTGGCACTGAAAGAATTGAAACTGATAATTAAATAATACTGAAACTGAAAGCAATAAACCATCGCTATTCCAACTGTTACATTAATTATCATTGGGATTTTTTTAATACTGTGTCGCAATGTTGCGTCCATTGCACTGTGCTCTTGAAGCATTAATTTAGGTGTTCAACCAAGCTTGTACAGTCGGATACCATAGTCTCTAGCTCACATGAATCGAAGCCCGAGATCTGAAGCAGGTGGTTTCTGGACGACAGCCCACCCAAAGCCTCCATTTGTTCGAGATGTGTGTGGACTCGCGATGGCTTGGGTGGGCTGTCGTCCGGAAACTGCCTGCTTCAGATCTTGGGATTCAATTCAGCTGGGCTAGAAACTATGGTATCCGACTGTACCAGAGAGAGAGAGAGAGAAATACTCGACATTTACCCATCCGTGTTTGAAACCTCCCTGTACAGTCGGCGGCAAAAGTCCTGTCGCTTCATTTGCTTCACCGAGGCACGGGATATTCATTGACTCGAGATTATTAGGTGTAGAAAACATGAGTATTTCTCGAGTCCATGAACACTGCATGTCTCGGTGAAGCAGGTGAGGCGACACGACTTCTGCCCCCGACTGTACACTAGAAAACTTGAGCATATTGACACACATTATCTTTCTGACTGTGCAACC